>ML109011.1:12255-60752 GCA_003697995.1 Taxidea taxus jeffersonii
TGAGCTAGGACCAGTTTCAGAAACCAGAAGCTACAACCCTTGAGGGATTTGGTGATGTGAAATCCTGCTCTTCTAGGAGGGCAATCATACAAATATTGAAATTAAGTTCTTTGCTATAATTGTCTATGGGTCTGGTTCCCTCCCCAATTCCTCTAGACTTATGATCTCTGAACCTACTATATAAATTTACTGTGAATATAATTTCCCCATTATTTTTTAATTTCTTCTGCCTTAAAACTATGGTCTTTAAAAATGTAAAAGCTTTAAGCAGAGAACCATATAAATTCTCTCCGTCTCCTATTTGACTAAAAGCCACTACTTAGCAAGAATACATTCTTCTCTGTAGGATGAGTAATTAGAAAAACCATCAGACTTATGAAAAATCATTGAAGCTCAGAGAGAGAGAGAAAGAGACAGATTATAAAATATGGATGTGGGTGTCATTATGAAAAAAGAAAACCCTAACAACCTATGTTCTGGGAGTATTGCATGAATATGGGGAATTTAATTGTTTAATGAAAAGATAAAATGAATTCGGTATAAACAAAATGATGAAAGGTGAATGGATGAAATAAAAAATAAATATAATCACACATAATTAAGAGCTTAAAAGGAGAAAAAGAGAGACATAGATGACTCATCAAAAGGTTAACTTATATAAAATAAATTCTCTAAGTAGAAAAATAGAAAGAATGAATCTAGAGCAATGATCAGAAAAAAGGAACATGGCAAAAAGGAAAACTCCATCATGGCAAAAATTATATCCACAGCCCTCAAAGCTAGAATACACTGAAGTATATTACAGGTCAACTTTATGAAAACAGAACATTAACTAGACATATACCAATGCAATCCTTAAAAATCCCAGTGTAGTTATCAATGTGTGAAAGCAACAGAAAGGTATTCTTTGTTATGTGTGAATTAAGAATATGCTATCCTGACATCATAAAAATACATAATTTGAAAATCTGAGTTGTAACAATATAAATAGTGTCAAAGTTCAGAATTCTTGACATATCAAATAATGGCTGCTAAAAACAACTAGTCTAGTGGTGCCTGGCTGGCTCAGTGGGAGGAGAATTTGACTCTTGGTCTCAGGGTCATGAGTTTGAGTCCCACACTTGGTATAAGATTACTTAAATAAATAAAAACTTTTAAAAACTCAACTAGTCTAAATCATTGGTAAAAACTATCAGACTAATATCTAAATTACCCCATGGGTCACAAAATTGGTTTTTATTATGTAAGATATTAAAGAATGAAAAATACAGGAAAAATTAAATTAAGATCTAGAAATTGGAGAATATTCAAAAGCAAAGGCACAAAGCATTTTATTTTCTATCAGTGACAGTTAACAAATGATTACTTTGCCCTAAATCTAATGGCTACTTTAATATAATTTTACAACTGTCTTTGAAAAGTTTAAAATAGTTGCTTAAGGGGTAGCTATATATATTTTTCTTTGCAAGTCAAAGAAAATAAACAACAGCAAAAACAACAAATAAACAGAAGCCCCAACCAAACCTCTACTTAGGGAAAATAAATAAAAGAAAATCAGGAAGCAAATATTTTTAAAAGGAAAAAAAGAAAATACATATTGGTAGATGCATGGCCAAGTATTAATTAGACCAATAAATGTGTATTAATTAATATATTGCAAAGCTATAGTAATCAAAACAGTATGATATGGGCATAACAACAGACATATATATCAATGGAGCAAAATAGCCCAGAAATAAGCCCTTGTATATATGATGAATTTCTTTGCAACAAAAGAGTCAAGAAGATAAAATGAAGAAAGGATATTCTCTTCAATAAGTGGTGCTGAGAAAACTAGACAGCTACATGCAAAAGAATGAAACTAGACCACTATCTTAAACTACACAAAAATTAACTCAAAATGCATTAAAGATTTGAACATAAGACCTGAAAATATAAAACTCCTGGAAGAAAATATAGACAGTAAGCCTCTTAACACCCATATCCACATTGATTTTTTTTTTCAAATTTGGCACCCAAAACAATGGCCCAAAAGCAAAAATAAACAAGGGGCTCTACTAAAGTAAAAATATTCTTCACAGTGAAGGAAAATATCAATAAAATGAAAATACAACCTATCTGATGGAAGAAAATATTTGCAAGTTATATATTTGCTAAGAGATTAATATCTAAAATATATATAGAACTCATACAACTCCATAGCAAACAAAACAAAAAAAAAACAAGAAAACCCAGACAATCTGATTAAAAAGTGAGCAAAGGACCAAAATAGAAATTTTTCCAAAGGAGACCTACAGATGGCCAATAGACACATGAAAAGATGCCCAACATCACTAATCATCAGGGAAATGCAAACCAAAATCACAATGAGATCACCTTACATCACTTAGAATGGTATTATCAAAAAGACAAGAAATAACACCTGTTGGCAATGATGTAGAGAAAAGGGAATCCTTGTGCATGTTGGTGGGAATGTTTGTACAACCACTGTGGGAAACAGTATGGGGTTCTGCAAAAACTTAAAAATAGAACTGTCATATGATCCAGCAATGACACTACTAAATATTTATCCAAAGGAAAAGAAAACACTAATCCGAAAACATCTGCATACCTGTGTGCACTGCAGCATTATTTACAATAGCTAAGACATGGAAGCAACCTAAATGTTCATCAATGGATGGATAAAGAAATGTGTTCTGTACATACAATGGAATATTATTCACCATAAAAAAGAAGGAAATTCTGCCATTTGTGACAACATGGATGGATTTTTTAAAGAACATTTTTATTTATTTGAGAGAGAGAAGGAAAGAGAGCATGAGCAGGGGGAAAAGCATAAGGAGATGGAGAGGAAGAGGCAGACTCCCTGCTCCATCTCAGGACCTTGAGATCATGCCCTGAGTTTAAATCAGACACTTAACTGACTGAGCCACCCAGGTGCCCCAGCATGGATGGACCTTGAGGGCATTGTGCTAAGTGAAATAAGTAAGGCAGAAAAATAAGTACCATATGATCTCGTTTATATGTGGAATCTTAAAAAAAAAAATTGAAATAGATACAAAGAACAGACTGGTGTTTGCCAGGAGTAGATGAAATTGGTAAGGTGATCAGAAGGAGCAAACTTTTGGTTATAAAATAAGTAAGTCATGGGGATGTAATGTATAGCATAGTCACTATAGTTAAGGTAGGATTTAAAGGAAAAACATTAAATGCTACAAAGAGGTTCATTTTAATCAGAAGGTGGTAAAATTAGTGACAAAGATAAAAACATTCAAAATCCTCATGCATGGAATGTTATAGTGTAACTAATAGAAAAGGTGAACGCTTTTTGAAATTCAAAGTAGTTTTAGCAAAATTTAATTATTGTGAGATTTTCACTACTATGATAGATCAATTAGACAAATAAATTATTAAGAATATTAATACCTAATTTCAACATCATTAGAAGTAAAAGAAAATAGGGGTGCCAGGGTGGCTCAGTCAGTTAAGCATATGCCTTTGGCTCAGGTTATGATTTTAGGGTCCTGGGATCGAGTCCTGCATCGGGCTTCCTACAGCAGGGAGCCTGTGTCTCCCTCTCCCTCTGCCTGCCACTCCCCCTGTTCATTCTTTCTTGTTTTTTCTCTCTCTCAAATAAATAAAACCTTAAAAAAAGAAATAAAGAAAATAAAATTAAAAGGAGAAAACTTTTTCTACCTATCAGTGAGGAAATATTTTTTGAAAATGTCATACCCAATGTTAATAAGTGTTTATTAAAATGGATCCTCTCATGGCTGATGGTTGTGTAAGTATACCAATTGATTAGAGAAATATCTTGGTCATATATTTCAATAGTCCTAAGAAAGCTCATATTCACTATCAGAGTATTTTCACCTCTTGTAGACAGATTGTACAAAGATTTATGTCTATGCATGTTAAATTTGTAGAATTTTTAATTGAAAATCACTGTGAATAAATATCCACTAGTAGAAGAATGGTGAAGGAAATTTTTTGTCATACATTTAAATATTATACTTGAGATTATCTATGATAATATTTTTGAAAAATATTGATTGACACAAGGAAAAGGAAAATAATGTTTATTACTATTATAAGAAAATTTATTACACAAGATTAAATGAGAGAGAGAGAGTGAGCAAGCAAGGGAAGGAGCAGAGGGAGAGGGACAAGCAGACTCCTCACTGAGCACGGAGTGGGACCTGCTTCATGCCCCAAACCCGAGAGCCAAGAACCTGAGGGTTGAACAAGAGTCATATGCCCAACTGATTGTGCCACTCAGACAGCTTTCCCCTTAAGTTTTTATTAGGATTAAAATTTTCTTATTAGGATACACATGGTATTGTTATTGTGTAGACCCACATAACAAAAATGGAGAAACATTTTATTCCTAAGAGTGATATACTATAAAAGATTAATGATACAAACTTTCTTAGTTAGCAAGAAAATTCATATTCATCTTGTTTTACTTTTCATTTGGTTACCAATTCTGAGGCACCTAGAATCAACCTACAGTTGTAAAATTGCACCTATTTTTTAAAAGATAAATTTTGAATAGCAGTTTTAGATTCACAGCAAAATTGAAGGGTAGGTACTACACCTGTTATCTTGATGTCTCTGTACAGTCTGCAAGTCACATTCGATGGTGTGCACTTTTGCGACTGAATCTAACGCTACATTTATTAGGGACTTTGGTCTACATGTAAAAGTCAGCCAGGCATTAATGGAAGAGCCACTGGGTATTGAAAGTGAGTATATTCAGCATTTTGTCTGGTCTAGAAGTCAATCAGAATGCAATCATTCATTAAGGCTCCTGCAAGCAATAGCCACTGTGCTGTGCCAACATTCATCAAGTTAAGGGCCAGGAAATGTGAGTGCCAGGGCACATCTCACAGAGACAGCATAAAAGTCAGCTCATCTCAATTACAAGGCAGCGATGGCTGCCTTCCTCAGAACTACACTCTTGGAAGGGAATTTGGGAGGCAGTCTTTTTGCATTGGGTTCATTCCCAGCAGGGATACCCTATAAGATTATAAACAAACTAGGATACTTATTTTCCTGTTCTTGATTTCCACAAGAATGGTTGGAAGACAGTGCCTATGTCTTGCTGACTCAAGAAATCAAAGGAGCAAGAATTAAGAGGAGCAGTGACTATTTGGTGTCATGTTGAAGGAGAATATTGAAGTGGGAACACTAAACAGCTTTTCAGGAAGATAGTTAAAAGCTTAGCTCTACCTCTTGGTGACCAGGCATCACTAGGCAAATTATGTAAGTTTCCTGAATTTTAGTATTTTTATCTGTAAACTATCTAATCCAAAGGATTGTTGTAATAAATACATAAAACAATGTAAATAAATTACCTGAGAAAAGTGCATAATATGTGGTAGCTGTTATGATTAGGGCAAAATGTCACCACGATTAGAAAATTCTCTTTCTTCTTTTGAGATTTGGATGTGGATAGCTATGTTTTTAATAGTCAGTCAGATAAAGAGTTAAACTTTGGAAGCAAATGATAGTGATCAGGGAAGTAAAGAAAGTCCCAAGAGTTCCTCAGAGAATCTTCAACTTCCATGGCTCTCATTATGAAATAACATCGATGTATACTTCTCACGTAAGCCTAAAAAGATGTCTGAAGTTCACCTGTCAGCACGGAGACATCCACAATAATTACTGAAAACAAATGAAGGTTTTATAAGTCCGAATTGTTTTGACAGTGGAGGGAATGTCTAGAAGCAGGCTTCACTCTTGGTAACACTCACTCATTTTCTTGTTTTGGGGTGCCCTTGTGAATGGGTATGTGTATTTTGAGGGGATTGAATTATAAAAATGCAACTGTTTATCTAACGTTCCCCAGAATTAAATGTAAATATGTAGTGTCTTATATATTAAAATGATATGAATATCATAATGATGTAAATGCTCCTATCAACATGGCAATGTACTTTGTATCTATTCTGTGATTTACCATGTATCAGTAAATGGCCCTGCATCATCCCTAGAATAGTCATGTGGCAATGAGAATTCTGTTTGAGCTCATGGTCAGTTTCTACAACTGTGTGTGAGGAAAGCCCATGGTACAATTCACAATCAGAGTTTCCTCTTTCACTCAGAAGCCTATGGCATGCAAGCCTGTAATTCTGGTATGCATGACTCCATGGATCAGGAATTGAAGTCTTGCATCCAGGGTTGGGCTTGATGTTACTGTACGGCCCATGGCCACAGTGTTGCTGGGCAACGGGGTTTATTTTCCTGCTGCTGGGATTCCCACTTCTGCTTTCATAGACCTATGCTACATAGTTTATCTGTGTGATGTGTTCTAATTCTGTTTAAGGAGGGTGGCTGCCAGCAAGGGGATTGGCAAGGGGGGACTTAGGTTATATAATATCTGTCTCTTTTGTTATAAGGTTAAGAAATAATATGAATTTTCCATTATAAAGATGAGCTTTACTGTCACACTCTGGCAGGCCACCACCTGTTCAAAAATCTTCAGCCACTGGCCCCAGTCCCACTCTTCTGTGGGTGTACTAAGTTTTAATTTCTGAGCAGTCCATGTAAAAGTAGCTGAGAGTGGATAAAGGAATGACGTATGTGCCAGCAAGGATGGTGTTTATGGGAACTGTATTTCAAACTAGTCTGACAGAGGAAGCTGCTTACTTGTTTGACATGGATGTGACAACGTTCTTTAGAACACTGGTCATCTTAGCCAAAAATACACAAATCTAGAACTACTTTCAGACGTCCTGTGGGGGGAACTGGAGCTATTTCTACTGGATGGGATTAGCAGTAGTTGCAGTTGGAGAAAAACATAATTAGAACGTTATACCAGCTAAGAAAAGCAGTATCACATAAACATAAAAATTTTAAATTGTCTCCACCTGCTTCTTTGCAAAGATTAGAAATGTTTTGTTGTGCCCTCAGATTTCTATACTTGTATAGCAACATTGCAGAAGATGCCTTTCTACTTCTTTTGCTTCAACTTCTATTCTTCCCCCAATATTTTTTTTTAGCATTTCAAAAGTTTTTTATGCATAAATTTTAGTGTGCTAGGAGTAATAAAATTTTGATTTGATTTTATGGATTATAAATGAAGATTATTTTTAAATTTGAAGAACAAATTTAAGATTATTGAGGACAACCAGACTCCAATAAAACAAAACAATGTAAAGCAGAATTCTCTTCTGTTTCAGAAAATGTTGAGTCCTTTAGAGTGGTGTGCTGAAAATTGCTTAACAACTGGCTCTGGGGATGGGTGGAATTTTGAGTTGTAATGTTTGCTGATTTCCGTGGTGTAAACACTCTCACTATAGCTGATTTCAAGCTGCCAGCTCAATGTGTCTGAATGCAGAGCTGGGAAGAGAGGAGCACAACTGGATCTCTGTACAATTTGACACCAACACACAATCTGACTCATGGCTGCTAGATAGTAATGGGAATTTGGGGAAGAAAGCATTCATAGTTTTTTTTTTTTAATGGGAAATACTGGGTACAGCTAAACATGTGAAAACTCTTGTAACATTTAAAATACTAATTTTTATTTTGAAATTCTAAGATATTCTTTATACTTTATTTTACTACTGAACATTTTAATTGGAATAACTGTTAACATCAGGTAGGATACTAGCATTCTAGGAAACACAATTTAGAAAATGCTTAAGTTAGAGTTGTAGCTTTTGTGATTTTAATCTTTTAAATCATAATTCTTCTAACTTATGAAAGTGACATTCAACTCAAATTAATAAATCAGCAATAGAGATTTAAAGAAGTTAAATTATGTCTTTTAACTCCACTTCCCTGCATTAATCAGTGCTAAGAATTTGATGTATGTCCTTTCATATTTTTATCATATCAACATATAAAACTTGTAACTACATATATAGAAGTTCCCCCTTTGAATTGCTAAAAAACCACCTTATTCTGCAATTAAAAAATCTTTCAATTTTTGTATTGTAAAATAATACATTAAATCAACAAACCACATAGAACAAAGGTAGGACTCAGTGCAATGATTCTCAAACTTTAGCATGCAATGGAAAACTTAGACTGACTGTTCTAATACAGTTTCTGACTCAGTAGGCCCAGGCAGGGTCTGAAAATGTGTATTTCTAACAAGTTCCCAGGTGAAGTTGATACTGTGTATCTGGATCCAACTTGGAGAACCACACGCTAGTGAACTATTTATAAGATGAATATCTTATAATAAACACAAGGCAGGTGAGAAAACAGAACTTTGTTGCCACTCAGAAGACCATTTGTGTAGCCCATTCTAACAAGAGTTCTTTTCTCCCTTCCAGAGTAACCAGTATCTTGACTCTCAATCACTTTCTTGCATTGGTTATGAACATATTTTATTAAACAAATTAGGGTCATCCTGGACACACTGTTTGGACATGCTCACAACATGTTTCCATGTCAGTAAAATAGTAATCTATATTATTTTTAAAATTAATAAACTTAATTTTTTAGAAGAGTTTTAGATTTATATCAAAATTGAGTGGAAAGTCCGAGGGAGTTACCATATAATCCCTGCCCCGTCCCCCTTTTCCACCCCCACAAACTACTTACTACTGACATCCTGAACTGCAGTGATACATTACATTAGTTACATCTGAAGCCCATAGTCTGCATTTGGGCTCTCTCTTGGTGTTGTGCATTCTATGGTTTGGACAAGTGTGTAATGATATGTATCCACCACTATAGTGTCATACAGAATAATTTCCCTGCTCTAAAAGCCTCTGTTCTCTGCCTATTCATTCCCCTTTGCCTTTTTTATTCCTGGCAACCACCCATCTTTTTACTGTCTTTGTAGTTCCGTCTTTTCCAGCATATCATAGAGCTGGAACCATACAGTATAGAGACTTTTCAGATTGGCTTCTTTCACAGAGTAAAATATTACAAATGTGAGATTCGTCATGACTTTTCATGACTTGATAGCCCATTATTTTTAGTGCCAAATAATATTCTATTGTCTGCATATACTACAATTTATAGTTATCCATTTACCCACTGAAGGACATCTTCATTGCTCGTAAGTTTTGGCAATTATGAATAAAGAGGCTATAAACATATGTGCACAGGTTTTATGTGGACATATATTTTTAATTCATTTGACTAACTACCAAGGAGAATAATTTCTGCATTGTGTATGCTAAGAAGTGTTTAGTTTTATAAGAAACATCAAACTTTTGTTCCAAAATGGCTGTACCATTATGCACTCATACCAGCAATGAATGAGATTTCCCATTTCTTTATATCCTTACCAGCCTTTTCTGTTGCTAGTGATTTGGATTTGGGTCATTCTAATAGGTGTCCAATGGAATCTCATTCTAATTTGTAATTCTTTAATGACTTAGAATGTTAAACATTTTTTTATTAATTTTTATTTTTTATTTAAACATATAATGTAACCCCACCACCCTCTCCCAACACCCCTCCCCCCAACCCCCCTCAGTTTGTTTTATGACATTAAGAGTCTCTTTTGGTTTGTCTCCCTCCTGATCCCATCTTGTTTCATTTATTCTTTTCCTATCCCCTTAACCCCCACCCCCATTGCATCTCCATTTCCTCATATCAGGGAGATCATATGATAGTTGTCTTTCTCTGATTGACTTATTTAGCTAAGCATAATACCCCCTAGTTCCATCCATGTCATTGCAAATGGCAAGATTTCATTTCTTTTGATGGCTGCATATATACAATGGAATACTATGCAGAATGTTAAACATTTTTTATATGTTTATTTGACATCTATATATCTTCTTTGATGAGATGTTTTGCCCACTTTTAAATTGGGTTATTCATTTTCTTATTGTGGAATTTGAAGAGTACTTTGTATATTTTAGATAATAGTCCTTTACAGATGTGTCTTTTGCAAATATGTCCTCCTAGTTTATGGCTTGTTTCTTCATTCTTTTAACATTGCTTTTTGCTTTTTTTTTTTTTTTTTAACAGAGCAGAAGTATTAAATTGTAATCAAGGCCAACTTATCAATTGTTTCTTTTTTTAAACATTTTTATTTTTAATTTAAATCAATTAATTAACATAAAATGTATTATTAGTTTCAGAGGTAGAAGTCAGTGACTTATCAATCTTATATAGTACCCAGTGTTCATTACATCATATGCCCTCCTTAATGTCCATCACCCAGTTACCCCATCTCCCTCCCCCCTCCCCTCTAGCAACCCTCAGTTTTTTTTTCCTATGATTAAGAGTCTCTTATGGTTTGTCCCCCTCTCTGATTTCATCTTGTTTTATTTTTTCCTCTATTCCCCTATGATGCTCTGTTTTGTTTCTTAAATTCCACATATGAATGAGATCATATGATAATTATCTTTCTCTGATTGACTCATTTCACTTAGCAAAATACCCTCTAATTCTATCCACATCATTGCAAATGGCAAGATTTCATTTTTTTTTTTAATGGATGAGTAGCATTCCATTGTATATATGTAAGCCCATCTACTTTATCCATTCATCAGTTGATGGATATCTGGGCTCTTTCCATAGTTTGGCTATAGTGGACATTGCTGTTATGAACATTGGGGTGCAGGTGCCCCTTTGGATCACTGCATTTGTATCTTTGGTGTAAATCCCTAGCAGTGCAATTGTTGAGTCATAGGGTAGCCCTATTTTGGACTTTTTGAGGAACTTCCATACTGTTTTTCAGAGTGGCTGCAGCAGCTTGCATTCCCATCAACAATGTAAGAGTGTTCTCCTTTCTCCACATCCTCACCAACATCCATCATTTCCTGATTTGATAACTTTTGCCATCTGAATGGTATGAGGTGGAATCTCATTGTGGTTTTGATTTGTAATTCCCTGATGCCAAGTGATGTTGAGCATTTTTTCATGTGTCTGTTGGCCATTTGTATGTCTACTTTGGAGAAATATCTGTTCATGTCTTTTGCCCATTTCTTGACTGGACTTCTTTTTTTTTTTTTTTTTCCTTTTTTTGGTTGTTGCGTTTGATAAGTTCTTTATAGATTTTTGGATACTAACCCTTTATCTTGTAAAACATTTGCAAATACCTTCTCGCATTCTGTCAGTTGTCTTTTAATTTTGTCAATTGTTTACTTTGCTGTGCAAAAGCTTTTTACTTGATGAAGTCCCAATAGTTCATTTTTGCCTTTGTTTCCCTGCCTTTGGAGATGTGTCTAGCAAGAAGGTGCTGTAACTGAGGTCACAGAGGTTGCTGCCTTTGTTCTCTTCTAAGATTTTGATGGCTTCCTTTATCACATCTAGGTATTTCATTCATTTTGAGTCTATTTTTGTGTATGATATAAGGAAATGGTCTAGTTTCATTCTTCTGCATTTGGCTGTCCAATTTTCCAAACACCATTTGTTGAAGAGACTATCTTTTTTTTCCATTGGATCTTCTTTCCTGCCTTATTGAAGATTAGTTGACCATAGAGTTGAGAGTCCACTTCTGGACTCTTCTTTTCCATTGATATATGTGTGCTGTTATCATACTGTCTTGATGATTACAGCTTTGTAATAGAGCTTGAAGTCCAGTATTGTGATCCCCCCAGCTTTGGTTTTCTTTTTCAACATTCCTTTGGCTAGTTGGGGTCATTTCTCATTCCCTACAAATTGTAGGATTATTTGTTTCAGCTCTAAAAAAAGGTTGATGGTATTTTGATAGGGATTTCATCAAATGTATAGATTGCTCTAGATAACGTAGACATTTTAACAATATTTGTTCTTCCAATCCATGAGCATGGAACATTTTCCCATTTCTTTGTGTCTTCCTCAATTTCTTTCATGAATGCTTTATAGTTTTCTGAGTACAGATCCTTTGTCTTTTTGGTTAGGTTTATTCCTAGGCATCTTATGGTTTGGGGTACAGTTGTAAATGGGATTGACTCCTTAATTTCTATTTCTTCTGTTTTGCTGTTGGTGTATAGAAATGCAACTAATTTCTGTGCATTGATTTTATATCCTGCCACTTTGCTAAATTCCTGTATGAGTTCTAGCAATTTGGGAGTGTAGATTTGGGTTTTCCACATAAAGTATCATGTCATCTGTGAAGAGTGAGAGTTTGACTTCTTTTTTGCTGATTCGGATGACTTTTATCTCTTTTTATTGTCTGATTGCTGAGGCTAGGACTTACAGTACTATTTTGAACAGCAATGGTGATAGTGGACATAACTGCTGTGTTCCTGACATTAAGAGAAAAGCTCTCAGTTTTTCCCCATTGAGAATGATACTTGCTGTGGGCTCTTTGTAGATGGCTTTTATGGTATTGAGGTATGTTCCCTCTATCCTTACACTGGGAAGAGTTTTAATCAAGAAAGGATGTTATACTTTGTCAAAGCCTTTTTTTGCATCTATTGAAAGATCATATGGTTCTTGTCTCTTTTCTTATATTAATGTAGTGTATCACATTGATTGATTTGCAGATGTTGAACCACCCTTGCACCCAGGAATAAATCTCACTTGGTCATGGTGAATAATCCTTTCAATGTACTGTTGGATCCTGTTGGCTAGTATCTTGATAAGAATGTTTGCATCTACATTCATCAGGGATATTGGTCTATAATTCTCCTTTTTCATAGGGTCTTTGTATGGTTTTGGGATCAAGACAATGCTGACATCATAGAATGAGTTTGGAAATTTTCCTTGCATTTCAAAAATTTTTTTGGGGGGGGGGGAACAGCTTCAGAAGAATAGGTATTGATTCTTCTTTAAATGTTTGGTAGAATTCCTGTGGGAAGCCATCCAGCCCTGGACTCTTGTTTGTTGAGAGATTTTTGACTGCTTCAATTTCTTTGCTGGTTATGGGTTTGTGCAGGTTTTCTATTTCTTCCTGTTTCAGTTTTGGTAGTTTATATATCTCTAGGAATGCATCCATTTCTTCCAGATTGCCTAATTTTGTTGGCATTTAGTTGCTCATAATATATTCTTGTAATTGTTTGTATTTCTTTGGTGTTGATTGTGATCTCTTCTCTTTTGTTGATGATTTTATTTATTTGGGTCCTTCTATTTTCTTTGGGGTAAGTCTGACCAGGGGTTTTTTGGTTTTATTCTTTCCAAGAACAAGCTCCTAGTTTCGTTGATCTGTTCTACCATTCTTTTGGTTTTGATTTCATTTATTTCTGTCCTAATCTTTATTAAATCTCTTCTCTGCTCCTGCTCTCCTCTTCCTTTTAGGCTTTATTTGCTGTTTTTTCCCCAGGTCCTTTAGGTATAAGATTAGGTTGTGTATTTGATATTTTCTTGTTTCTTGAGAAAAGCTTGTATTGCTATGCTCTTCCCCCTTAGGGCCATCTTTGCTGCATCCCAAACGTTTTGAATAGCTGTGTTTTTATTTCTATTTGTTTCCATGAGTTTTTAAAATTCTTTTTTAACTTTCTGGTTGACCCATTCATTCTTTGGTAGGATGCTCATTAGCCTCCGTGTATTTTGAGATCTTTCCAAATTTCCTCTTATGATTGACTTCAAGTTTCAAAGCACTGTTGTCTGAAAATATTCAGGTAATGATCCTGATCTTTTGGTACCAGTTGAGACCTCTTTTGTGACCCAGAATGTGATCTGTTCTGGAGAATGTTCCATATGCACTAGAGAAGAATGTGCATTCTGTTGCTTTAGAATAAGATGTTCTGAATATATCTGTGAAGTCCATCTGATCCATCATGTCATTTAAAGCCCTGGTTTCCTTATTGGCTTTATGCTTAGATGATCTATCCATTGCAGGGAGTGGGGTGTTAAAGTCCCCTACTATTATTTTATTAGTATCATAGTGTTTCTTTAATTTTGTTATTAATTGGTTTATATAATTGGCCACTCTCATGTTAGGGGCATAAATATTTATAATTGTTAGATCGACTCTTTAATTATGATAGTGTCCTTCCTCATCTTTTCTTACCATCTTTTGTTTAAAATCTAATTTGTCTGATATAAGGATTGCCACCCCAGATTTTTTTTGGTGTCCATTAGCATGATAGTTTTCTGCCCCTTTACTTTCAGTCTGGAGGTATCTTTGGGTCTATAATGAGTCTCTTGCAGATCTTGCAGATAGCATATTAATGGGTCTTGATTTTTTATCCAATATGATATCCTGTGTCTTTTGATTGGGGTATTTAACCCATTTACATTCAGAGTAATTAGTGGAAGATGAATTTAGTGCCTTTGTATAACCTATAAAGTTGATAAAGTTTCTGTTTATTATTTCTGTTCCTTTCTGGTCTATATTACTTTTGGGTCCTCTCTTTGAGATCTCTTTTAATATTTCTTGTAATATTTCTTGCTTTGGTGATCATAAATTCTTTTAGTTTCTGTTTGTCCTGGAAGCTTTTTATCTCTCCTATTTTGAATGGCACCCTAGCTGGATAAAGTATTCTTGGTTGTATATTTTTCTCATTTAGCACCCTGAATATATCATGCCAGTCTTTTCTGGCCTGCAAGGTCTCTGTGGATAGGTCTGCTACCATATTGATGTTTCCACTCTTGGAGGTTATGGTCCCCTTGTCCTGAGCTGCTTCCAGGATTTTCTCTTTGCCTGTGAGATTTGTAAGTTTCACTATTGTATGTCGAGGTGTTGACCTTTTTTTAATGATTTTGAGGGGTTTCTCTGTGCCTCCTGGACTTGAATGCCTGTTTCCTTCCACAGATTAGGGAAGTTCTCCCTATAATTTGCTCCAATATATTGTCTACCCAACCCCTTTCTCTCTTTCCTTTTCTGGCATCCCAATTATTCTAATTGTGTTTTGCTTTATGGTATCACTTACTTCTCACATTCTTCCCTTGTGATCCAGTAGTTGTTTATTTCTTTTTTCATTAGCTTCTTTATTCTTCATTGTTTTGCCTTCTATGTCACTAATTCTCTCTTCTGCCTAATTTATGTGACCAGTTAGAGCCTCCATTTTTTATGGCCTCTCATTAGTAGCCTTTTTGATTTTGACTTGGTTTGATTTTAGTTCTTTTATTTCTCCAGAAAGGGATTCTCTTGTGTCTTCTATGCTTTTTCATGTCCAGCTAGTATCTTTATAATCATTATTCTGAACTCTAGTTCTATAATCATTATTCTGAACTCTAGTTCTAGTATCTTTATAATCACTTTTCTGAACTCTAGTTCTAGTTCTAGTTCTCACTTACATCCATACTGATTAAGTCTCTGGCAGTCAGTACTGCCTCTTGTATTTTTTTTTTTTTTTTGAGGTGAGTTTTTCTGTCTTGTCATTCTGACCAGAGAAGAATAGATGAATGAGAGAATGTTCTAAAATGGCAGCAATGACCCCAGAGAAATATACACTAACAAATCAGAAGAGACTCTAAAATGGAAAAAAAAAATAAAAAAAAAAGAGAATATAATCAGACAGGTGAACAGAACAGAGCAATACACTGGATCCTGTGTGTATGTTGTCCTGTTTGTTAGAAAACTAGATCCCAAAAGTGTAAAGGAAGAAAAACTTTATGTATATATATACATATATATATACATATATATGTATACATATATAGTTAAATACAATGAAAGGATAGACTGTAACTGTAAAAATGAAAAATTTAAAAGATTTAAAAAGTAGTTAATAAAATAAGAAATTGGTTGAAAAAATTAAAAGAAAAAAATTTAAACTGAAAGATTAAATAAACTTGGCAGGGGGAACCGATGAATTTTATACACTATTTTTCCCTAGCACTGGAGTCAAAACTACATTTCTTTGTGATTGGTAAACTTGCTCTTAGCTGTTTATTCTTGCTGATCTTCTTGGAGAGGTGCCTGTTGTGCTGATTCTTATGTTTCTTTGCCCTGGGCAGAGTTGCACCACCCTTGCCAGGGGACCAGACTAAGTAAGTGGCTCTGGATTGCTTTATATGGCTTTTGTTCACTGAAGGCTTTCCATGCAGCTTTAGAGGATGAGAATGAAAATCATGGCCTCCAAATCTCTAGTCCCAGAGCTGAGAACTCAGGGCCCTACTCCTTAGTGTGCCCTGAGAGAAAAGCAGTCAGTCCTTCTTGTCTCCATCCACACTCCATGCTCAACCAGCATGTGATGAGCTTTTCTATCTCAATCACATGACTTTACTTTGAATCTCCAAACTCTGCAGACTCCTATGGTGCACACCCGTGCTACTCCTCCCATCAGAAGAAAGGGAGTATCATGACAGTTTTGCCACTTGCTGGGCCCCTGCTCAGAGAACAGTCGCCGGACTGTGTAGGGGTTTGTAGCATATGACAACCCTGAGCTGAGAACCTATTCCTGGACTCAGTGATCACAACCAGTTTACCTGCTCTGATGCCTGGGAACTCTGCCACACTGAGTCACCTCTGGTCTTCCTGTGACCCTGGAGATCCTAAGACCACACTGTCCCACATAGTACTCTGCCCTGCTTTGCTATCTGAGCACATTTCAGGCAGGGAAGTCCCTCACTGGAGCAGACTTCTAAAAGTTCTGATTTTGTGCTCCACTGCTAAATCACTTTCTGGTAGCTGGATGATGGAGGCTCCTTCACCCTACAGTTTATCTTCTCATATATTACCTTGGATTCACTCCTTAGCACCTCCTACCTTGCCGAAAGTGGTCACTTTTCTATTTGTAGAGTTGCAGCTATTGTTTTCTTAGATCTCTGTTTGTGTTTGCAGGTGTTTAGAATGATTTGATAGCTATCTAACTGAATTCAAGGGACCAGGGGAAACTAAGTTCTCCTACTCCTCCACCATCTTGGATTATGTCCCTCAATTATTTCTTTCATACATTTGTTGTTGTATTTAAAAAGGTGTCTCCATACCCAAGACTACATAGGTTTTATCCTCTATTATTCTGTAGGAGTTCTATTATTTTGCACTTTACAATTAGGTCTATGATGCATTTTAAATTAATTTTTATGAAGGATGAAAGGTCTGTATTTAGGTAGTTTTTTTTTTTTATGGGCATATCTCCTCATTCCAACACCATTTGTTGAAAAGACTATTTTTGCTTCATTGTACTGTTTTTTGCTTTTTTTTCAAAGATCAGTTGACTATATTTATGTGGATTTATTTCTACGTTTTCTATCTTGTTCTATTGATCTATTTGTCCATTTTTTAAAACAAAGCCATAATTCAGCCTAACTGAATTCAGCCTAACCACTTCACTTATTCCTTCTCCAATGTTCTTGCTTTCTTTCTTCTTTTTTTTTTTTAAAGATTTTATTTATTTATTTGACAGACAGAGATCACAAGTAGGCAAAGAGGCAGGCAGAGAGAGAGGAGGAAGCAGGCTCCCTGCCGAGGAGAGAGCCCAATTCAGGGCTCGATCCCAGGACCCTGAGATCATGACCTGAGCTAAAGGAGAGGCTTAACCCACTGAGTCACCCAGGCGCCCTGCTCTTGCTTTCTTTATGTAGATCCAAGTTTCTGGCATGTCATTTTTTCTTCTCTGGGAAGAGATTCTTTTTAACATTTTTTTTTTTTTTTGCAAGGCAGATCTATTTGGAACAAATTTTCTCCAATTTTATATAAGAAAGTCTTTATTTCTCTTTTACTTTTGATGGATAATTTCACAGGGTACAGAATTCTAGGTCGGTGTTTTTTATTCTATCAACACTAAGTATTTCACTTCAACCCCCCCAATCTTCCTTCCTTCCTTCTCTTTCTTTCTGTATTTCTGTATTTCTTTCTGTATTTCTGTATTTCTTTCTCCCTTTGTTTCTTGCATGTTTTCTGAGAAGACAGATGTAATTCTTACCTTTGCTCCTCTGCAAGGAATGCATTTTTCTCCTCTGACTTCAAAATTTTTTCTTGATCATTGATTTTCTGTAGTTTGAATATGATATACCTAGGTGTAGTGTTTTTGTTTTGCTTTGGAATTTATCTTATTTAGTATTTTCCAGCTTCCTGGAACTGTGTTTTAGTGTCTGAGGTTCTTTTGGAGAAATTCTCAGTCACAACTGTTTTAAATATTCCTTCTTTCCTCCTCCTCCTCCTTCTTTTGGATTCCCATTTTGTATTTGTTACATATTTTGTAGCTGTTCCACAGTTCTAGAACACTTTGTGGTCTTTCTTTGCCTTTTTCCCTCCCTCTTTGCTTTTCAGTTTTTTTTTTTAAAGATTTTATTTATTTATTTGTCAGAGAGAGAGGGAGAGTGAGTGAGCACAGGCAGACAGAGTTGCAGGCAGAGGCAGAGGGAGAAGCAGGCTCCCTGCCGAGCAAGGAGCCCAAGGTGGGACTCGATCCCAGGACGCTGGGATCATGACCTGAGCTGAAGGCAGCCGCTTAACCAACTGAGCCACCCAGGCGTCCCTGCTTTTCAGTTTTTAAAGTTTATATTGTTATATCCTCAGGTTCAGAGATTCTGTCCTTAGTTTTATCCAGTCTACTAATGAGCCCACTTAAAGTTATTCTTCATTTATATTACTTTTTTAAAAAAATTCTAGCATTTCTTTTAGACACCTTTTGTAGGATTTCCATCTCTCTGCTTATGTTATCTCTTTGTTATTTCAGGTTGTCTAATTTTCCCATTAAAGCCCTTACCATATTAGTTATAGTTTTTAAAAAATTAATTGTCTGAAAATCTCAACATTTCTGCCAATCTGACTCTGGCTCCGATGTTTATTCAATCTCTTAAACTGTGTTCCTTGCCTTTTAGTATGCATTGTAATTTGTTGTTGTTGTTGTTGAAAATTGATGTGATGCACTGAGTAAAAAGAAGTATGATTAATAGGCCTGTAGCATGTAGTAATAAGTTATGGGAGGAAGGAAAACACTCTATAGTCTTGTGATTAGGTCTCAGCCTTTGGGTGAGTAGGTCTCTGGAATGTGAACTTCACCAGTGCTCTTCAGTTGTTTTTCTCTTCTTAGGTAGGACAGGATGGCTAGAGGGAGTTGGAGTTGTGTACTTCCTTTCTCCCAGGTTGGTTAGGCTCTGATTAAACTCTAGCACGTTATGCCTTAGTAAAATAGTTTTTCTTGAGAGCAGGTCTTGTTAAAAAGTAAAGAATACTCTGGCATATTTCAATATGGTTACCTTTCCCTTATTCATAATAGAAACACAGAAGGGATTCTTCTTTGATATTTACTGTGGGATCTTATAGAACTCTTGGAGGTGAAAGTCACAAAAATATGAAGGTTGATTTGTGACTTGGGTCCCCTTGGAGTTTTGAACTCTCAAACTTGCTCACACTAATCCTCCAGTAATTTCTCATTTACAGTCTAAATTTTCCTGCCCCAGCACTGGTTCCTCTAGACTTTCTGTTTATGGGTTTCTGATCCAGGAAGTTGTCTCTGTATATGCTTCTCTTTCTTTCCAATTGGGGGGGGGCAACAGTTTGTTCTGTTTCCTCACTTTACTGATGAATATAAGAAGAATTGTTTATTTTCCAGTTGGTTCAGCTTATTACTTGTTATGATGGATTGGTGACTTCTTTTTTAAAAAATATTTTATTTATTTATTTGACAGAGATCACAAGCAGGCAGAGAGGCAGGCAGAGAGAGAGAAAGGGAAGCAGGCTCCTCACTGAGCAGAGAGCCCCATGTGGGGCTCGATCCCAGGACCCTGGGATCATGACCTGAGCCGAAGGCAGAGGCTTTAACCCACTGAGCCACCCAGGCGCTCCAGTGACTTCTAAGCTTCTTACATGCTGGGCTGGAATCTGAGGGGACTGCTTTGAGTTTTTATTAGCCAAGTGTGAATCCCAATACACTATTGATTAATCTTACCTTTCCTTCCTGCAATTTGATATATCTAAAATTATCTGTTGAAGAGACCTGGCCATTTGACTTAAAGAGTTGTTGAAGAGAACTAGCCACTTGACTTACAGAGTTTTCATGATCTGTATCTTGTTGATTTTATAATGTTGGTACAATTTAACACAGTCATTTGTCTTTAATATTCCTTCAAATTAACAGGTGGATCCAGAGGCTTACTCAGATCCACATCTGAGAACTTTGGCAAATGCATAAGTCATTCGAATTTCTTCAGCATGAGAAGTCTGGCTTTTCCTATACTTTTAAATCAGTTTTATTGCAGCATAATTTATATACAATAAAATTCACCAATTTTACATGTGATATTTGATGAGTTTGACAAATATGTATAGTCCAGAAACTGTAACAATGATGAAATTGAACATTTCCATCACTCAAAAAGTTCTCTACACCTCTTTGCAGTCAAACTCCTATGCCCACTCACTATCTCCTGAAAAACACTAATTCTTTCTTTTCTCTAGTTTTTGCTTTTTCTATAACTTTAAATGAATGAACTCATACACTATGTAGTTTCTTGTATGTGTTTATCTTACATTACATAGTGCTTTTGATGTTCACCTCTGCCTCTGTGAGTCAGTAGCTTATTCCTTTATAATTACACAGTATTATACACAGTGGATTTACCACAGTTTGTTAATCTTTTACCAGTTGATGGACATTTGAGTTTTTTTCTTGTTTTTGGCTATTAAGAATAAAATTGTGCTGAATGTATTTGGCTCCCAGGTAAATTCATGTAAATGGAAACCCAGTAGATATAACACTTTTCCTTTGAGCATTGTCTCCTCACCAGACTGTCAGTTTTTGTTCATTCAGCAGTGCTTCCAGGCAGCCTGCTTTTTGTAGTTTTGTATTCTGTATTTGTATTATAGTTGGTTTTTTTTGATCCATTAGGAAATCAGTTTGCCATTACCCAAAGTATTTGTTTTCAATATTATGATATTTTATTATTTCATTTTCATTTATTGTTTTATTTGTTCAAAATATATTATTTACCAGAGCCAGTTCCCTCATCTACTATTTAATTACCTATGGGTAAAGTTTATATCAGGATGGCAGGAATAATGCTTGATTCTGTCTTTTTATTTACCTGGTTTTCGAGATAATGAATTGGAGTCTAGTGATCCTCAGAATATGATTAATTAGTTTTTAAAAATGAATAACTATGATAAATAAATAATAATTTTCCAAAGCAGAAAGTGCCAGGTTCAAATGAGTCCACTAGTGAATCTATCAAATATTTAGGAAAGAAATTATACCAATTCTCTACAATGTCTTCCAAGAGATTAGAGCAGAGGAATACTTCTTAATATAATATGAGGCCAGCATTACCCAAATGCCAAAATCAAGGGCAATAGAAGAAAAGAGAACTGCAGACTAATGACACTCATGAACACACATGCAAGAATCCTCAACAAAATATTAGCAAATTGAATCCAGTCATGTATAAAGAGAATTATATACCACGACCAAGTGGAATTTATCCCAGGGATGCAAGGCTAGTTCAATATTTGAAAACTGATTAGTGTAATCTATCAATAGGGTAAAGAAGAAAAATCACACAATCATATCAATAGATAAAGAAAAGGCATTTGACAAAATCCGATACTCATTCATGATAAAAACTCTCAGCAAATCTAGGAATAGAAGAGAACTTCCTCAACTTGATAAGGAGTATCTGGAAAAAAAAACACACCAAAAAAACAACTAGAGCTAAAAGACAAACAACAGAATGGGAGAAGATATTTGCAAATGACATATCAGATAAAGGGCTAGTATCCAAGATCTATAAAGCACTTATCAAACTCAACACTCAAAGAACAAATAATCCAATCAAGAAATGGGCAGAAGCCATGAAGAGACATTTCTACAAAGAAGATATCCAGAATGGCCAATAGATACATGAAAAAGTTGTCAACATCACTCAGCATCAGGGAAATACAAATCAAAACCACAGTGAGATACCACCTCACACCAGTCAGAATGGTTAAAATTAACCAGTCAGGAAACAACAAGTGTTGGCAAGGATGAGGAGAAAAGGGAACCCCCCTACATTGTTGGTGGGAATGCAAGCTGGTGCAGCCGCTCTGGAAAACAGTAAGGAGGATCCTCAAAAATTTGAAAATAGAGCTATTCAATGACCTAGAAATTGCACTACCAGGTATTTACAATAAAGAAACTAATGTAGTGATCCAAAGGGACACATGCACCTGAATGTTTATAGCAGCAATGTCCACAGTAGCAAAACTATGGAAAGAGCCCAGATGTCTATCAACAGATGAGTGGATAAAGAAGATGTGATATATACATACATATATATATATGTATGTATATATTTATGTATGTATACATATATGTATGTACATATGTACATATATACACATACATATATATGTGTGTGTATATATATATATATATGGCACACACACAACACACACACAGGAATACTATGCAGCCATCAAAAAAGAAGTCTTGCCATTTACAATGATTGGGATGGAACTAGAGGGTATTATGCTAGATGAAACAAGTCAATCAGAGAAAGTCAATACATTAAACGTTAATGAAAAACAAGAGTGTAATTAGAAGTCATAAAAACAAACAAAAAAATGAAAAAAAAACCCCCAAATCTAGAGATAATTATGAACAACTTGAAGCTTTCTTACTAAGATCAGGAACAAGGTAAGATATTCCCTCTTACCACTCCTTTTCATCATTGTACTGTAAGTCTTAGCTAATAAAGACAAGAAAAGAAAAATGTTATGAAATCATGTATTTAAACATATTTGTTGAGTTTTAATACAGTACAATTCTTATTCCTACTGAAGTTCAAAATTTCTGTCTTTGGATAGTGGACTATTTCAAGATGGTTCTTATAGATTATATAATAATCCTAACTGTTTTTAATAGTTTCATGTTATCTGGTATATCAAGATATTACATGCTATTTTTGTTCATCTCCTTTCCTAGATGAGAATCAGTTGTTTCCAGGAAGAACCACCCCTCTCTGTTTTTAATTGGGAAATAGTATTTCAAGGCCACATATCTGAGGCCCTATTGATGCTCCTTGCTATTGGGATGATTATTGTTTCTAGACTTTTTTAGTGGACAGATAAGACACACACATACTCTAAAAATACCTTATATGTTTTTAATGATATTTCAAATTAAAATTCAGAATGGCATGGTTTTTCTTAATCTGCTCTGTGTCACACTGCTATTTTTGTTCTTGCATTATGAGAATCCTAGGGAGTCATAGGAAATGTTATAATTAAAATATCCTATAATTATTTGTTTGTTTTATTCCACACATATGAGTTTTATCAAAATACTAATACTACTACCACTAATAGGAGTAATGAGAATAGTTGAAACTTTTTTAAATATGTTGTCTTACTCTTTTTCTTTTTATAGTTGTAATACATCTAAATGTGAGAATCCATAATCTATTTTAATTTTAATTGGTTTTATATATACTTATATATTTACTCCTTACTATCAGTCCTTGTGTAAATGTCTCTTTGGTCATATTGGTTGGCTTAAGTTACTTTTCTAGTAGATTTCTTAAGAATGTCTCTTGAGAAAAATAGTCCCTAAATTCTTGGCTATTGGTAACAATTAGTGCTTTTTAATTTAAAGATCCATTTCACTGCATAGAAATCACTTGGCTCATGTTTTTTATCCTTGACTACATTAAATATATTACTTTATTTCCTTCTGGCATAAAGATGACAAAGAATCTGATAATAATATACTTTTATATTTTTTATAAATCATGTGCTTTTTTTTCTCTTGAACACCAAGGTTTTTTAATTTTCTATTACAAGCCTAAAAATTCTACTAGGATGTCTTGGTTTGGTTGCTCTGAGTCTATATACTCAAGTACACATTGTGCTTTTTCAATATATAGTTGCAGAAATTTTTTATTATTATTTTAGGAAAGTTTTTATAATCTTTTAGTTATATTGATTTTCCTGGTTAGGGCTCCTCTTATCCATATATTGGATCTTTTTTTCTTGCTATATGTTACTATTTGAAATCCTTTTCTTATTTTCTTTTGATTTAAAAAATCCTTTCCCCTTTTTATCATTTATATTTAAAGATAATTTTGGGGTGCCTGGGTGGCTCAGTCAGTAAATAGCTGACTCTTGATTTCAGCTCAGGTCATGATCTCATGGTCCTGGGATTAAACCTTGCATCAGGCTCTGCACTCAGTGGGGTGTCTGCTTAAGCATTTGCTCTCTCTCTCTCCTTTTGCCCCTGTCCCCTCTCATATGCACTTTCTCTGTCTCAAATAAATACATAAGAGAATAAAGAAAATTTTTGTTGTGTTAATCCACTCCTGTTTCCTGCTAGGTTAGTTTTCATTTCTAAAATGATTTTATACCTTCTTTCTAATTTGTGAATTCTCTCATCTCAATTTGTAATTTTTATAATATTGAATCATACTGTTTTTCATATTTTGTACATTTTTAAATATCTTTTAGCTTGTTTTGAAATAGTACTTTACAATATTTTATTGCTTTTGAATACATCTTTCTGGCAAGTTTGATTACTTATAGAGATGTCATTCTGGTTCTTATTCTTTCTTATGCAGTATTTTTGAATGGGATTTGATTTCAATGATTTACATTGCTCATTTTAATATTAATAATTTCAGTTCTTCTGAATTTTTAAAAGGAGCCTGGCTCATATAGTCTTCTGCCTTCACAAAATTTCCTTTTCTGCTTTTGTGTAGTGTTAAAAATATGACATAATGCTTTCTAAGATTTCCTGGCTTTATTCACTTTGTTGAAATTTTTTTTTGGACTCTTTTCTTTGTCCCTCTTATCCCAGTAGGATCAGTTTTCATTTTGTTCCCATCCATTTTTCCTCAGTTTATGGCCTTCTACTACAAAGGAGCCCTGCAAATTCAGTTTCAAGAGTTCACAGGGGCGAGGCTGATCTGAACTCTTTAGTCCTTATCATGGCTCTTTGCATTTATTCACTATTATAAGGTAAAAAACCCTTCCTAGATGCAGCTACTGTTCTTGAATTGGCCTTCCGGAGTTTAAGGTGACTATTTGGTGTTATACTATTCTTAGATCAGTCAGATGCACCATTGCTTCCCTCTGCTTTCTCGCATACAAATGTCAATAACATTTAGATCTTATAGGTATTGGTGGTTTGTCTGTATCTGTTTGTATTTTGGGGTTCACTTGTTATTGATTTTGTTGTAAATATTTTGTTTTCGCTCTCCAGGCACTTTGACTATTTTTATGTAAGAACTCAGAAATGTCTGAAAGCTGTACTACTGCCACCATTTTCTCACAATGCACATCTTTTCCTTCTTAAAAGACATGGCCGGGACGCCTGGGTGGCTCAGTTGGTTAAGCAGCTGCCTTCGGCTCAGGTCATGATCCCAGCGTCCTGGGATCGAGTCCCACATCTGACTCCTTGCTTGGCAGGGAGCCTGCTTCTCCCTCTGCCTCTGTCTGCCTGTGCTCGCTCCCTCTCTCTCTCACTCTCTCTCTAACAAATAAATAAATCTTTAAAAAAAAAAAAAAAAAGACATGGCCTTTTCGAGGTCAATGCATATGGATCTAATGCATTTTTTTTTTAAAGATTTTATTTATTTATTTGTCAGATAGAGAGAGAGCGCAGGAGTGAGCACAGGCAGACAGAGTGGCAGGCAGAGGGAGAAGCAGGCTCACTGCTGAGCAAGGAGCCCGATGTGGGACTCGATCCCAGGACTCTGGGATCATGACCTGAGCCGAAGGCAGCCGCTCAACCAACTGAGCCACCCAGGCATCCCTAATGCATTCTTTTTAATAGTTGGATAACATTTAGTTTTGAAAACACAATTTATTCAGCCATTTTATTTTGTTATAAGCTTTGTCATATATATTGCGAACATATTCTCTTAGTCTATCTTTGAATTTTGACAGAAAGTTTTGATTTTTATGTATTCAAATCTGTTGATAATCTTTTTTTTATGGCTTCTGAGCTTTACAATATTCTTTACAATATTCTTAAGTCTTCCATTTCAAAGTTACACAAATGTGATTTTAAATATTCTACTATTTATTTTTTTAGTGTTTAGTTTTTAAGTTCATGTGTGATTTAGTTTTATGTGGTATCTAATAGGGTATAATTTTATTTCCCTAGATGGATAGTCATTGAAAAAAGTGCATTTTATAAACCATTTCTATTATATGTAAAATTCATGAGTATTGGGATAAGTTTGTAGACTCTATATTTTACTATTTGACCATTCCTGTTTCAACATATTCTATTAAAATTATGGTAACTTGAGACTAATGGATTATATTTAGTAGGACAAGCATCCTTTTATCATTTTATTTTTAATTTTTAGTTATCAATTTTTAATAATGTATTTTTTGCATGAAATTAAAAATATACTTTCTACATTACACAAATCCCTTATTATAATTTATTTGGAAATGCATTAGCTTTATGTATTAGTCTGGGGGAAAACTAATATATCTATGATATATATTTTTTTGTATCTAGGAATGTCTATCTTTCCAAAGGTATTCAGGTCTCAGTTTTATGAATGTGTATATGTATATGTGCTGCCGAAGCGAGCACAATGAATGTGTATATGTATAAACAAACATAGATTTCACAATTTTTCTTTTATGTCCTTGGAATATTTTAAAGATTTTATTTATTTATTTGACAGGGAGATAACAAGTAGGCAGAGAGGCAGGCAGAGAAAGAGGAGGAAGCAGGCTCCTCGCCGAGCAGAGAGCCGACGTGGGGCTCAATCCCAGGATCCTGGGATCATGACCTGAGCGGAAGGCAGAGGCTTTAACCCACTGAGCCACCCAGGCCCCACTGAAATATTTTAAATAGTTGTTCATGTACTTGGTCAGAAAAATATGTCATGTAGACATTTTTCAGAGTATTTTCTCTGAATATAATCAAATAAAGATAGAAAAGACTAATAAAAAGTTGTCCAGGATAATTTCCATATGATTCTGGTGAAGGTATAAATTGGTTTAAGAACTTTGAAAACTATTTGAGAGATTGAACTCAACATTGAATATACACATACCCAACAATTCTACAACTAAGTACAAGCCCCATGGACAGATGTGTACCAAAACGTGAATATACATACTATTACTATTTATAATAGCCCCAAACTAGAAACAACTGAAATATCCTTCAACAGTAGACTTCATAAATAAATCTTGGTATCTCTAGACAATGGAATACTAAACAGTAATGAGAAAGTATAAAGAATTGTCCATAGAAAAACATCAATGATTTTCATAAAGATATTAGTGAATAAAGGAGCCAGAAAAGAAAGAGTACATGCTGTATAATATCATTTGTACAAAGTTTAAAAATAGGCAAAACTAATTTATGGAAGTTGGGATAGGGGTGTCCTTGTGGCATGTAAGGACTGGGAAGGATAGGGTGACCATTGCAGTACTGGTGAGGTTCTCTTTTGTGAAAAGTTATTAAGCTGTATGTTTATGATTTATGAATCATTTATCCATGTGTTATACTCTAACAACAAATACAGTTAAGAATGTGTTCAGGATATATTGTTAATTGTACTTATTTTCTAAACAACAAGTGAAAAGCCTCTCCCAAACCACACAACCAAATAAACACATATATCAATTTCAGTACAAATAAATGTTTTTCTTCAGATGGAACAGACAGCTTTTGTTGTTCATCAATTATTTTTTATCTCATTTTTTACCAAAAAAAGGTTTTGACAAATGACTCTGGAAGAACTACAATGTTGAGAAAAGATGAGTATTATGCAGAGGAAGAAAGTATTTGGTCCTACCTGCTTCTTTTAAAGCTCTCAGAGTGACCCCATGCCATGTAAGTAGTACCCATAAAAGCAGAACTCCTAAGGACCTTGCATTATTTAAGGTTTAAGTCTGAAGTTTTTCTCTAATTCATTTCAAATCTTTCTTCCCAATTTCCTGCAAACCTGAATGGCTTCTGCTCCATTATTCTTTCCACATTCAGGGCTCTATACATCTCTTGTACATCTTCTCTTTTCTGACCATGACTATACCCCTCCTACCAAATCATGCTGCCATGGCCAGCCTGAGTAAACAGATGCTCAGTCTTCAGCATCCTACTCTTGGCTTAGCCTCTCTCACCCTTGTCCAGTGTCTCTAGATTGTTCTTGGCCCTGAAAAAGGTTCTATATGAAGAGTACAGGCTTTTTTTTAAAAAACATCATTTAAAAATTCAAACTTACACAGAAAAGGTGCAGAAAATGGTAGAGTCTCCCTTCAGATTCTCCAAATTAACATTTTATCACTTTTGCTTTATCAGTCACTCTCATTTCTGTTCTTTCTCTATTGTCATTATTTGTGGTAGGTTTGTTTTATAAAGGCACAGCAAACACTGAATTAGCAAATGCTGAGCTCCTGGGGGAAATACAGGTTTAGATTCCCATAAGTCTCTGCTCACATTTCCCTCAACTGATCAATATAAAATCTTGTTTAATCTGTGTTTCCGTTTGAGACACTTAAAAACATGTACTGTTGATTCATTAACATAGAACTGAAGGCCAACAGCACTATAACCCATGCCTGAAGGGCATTTATTTAAACACATCTTTTCTCTATAAGGCACATCACAGACTTTTTGCACTTAGGAACACTAGACAGCAATTCAGTGCTATGTTGGGGACCACTTTAAACAGTAAATAACCAACAAAAAACAAAAATGAAAAAAACCCCACATGGCATTAAATTAACTGTGAAAGGGACACTTATTTATAGTATGAGAGTTTAAACAAGAAGGCAGGACATAACTTGTTTAGCATCAACTGGAAAGTGCACATTATGCGACTCAAATTTTCATTACAGGGTACATGTTTGTAAATATTTTCATAAGTGCCACAAGTATTATTTTGTGGTTACAAATAAATTTTAGTGAGTAAATAAATTTGCAAATATGGAACCCATGAATGAGAATTTCCCATATGTAGGCCTGTACACATACACATATATATTACTGAAATATTTGAAAGTTGACTATATAACACTTTTTTAGTCTTAAATATTTTAGTTTGTATATACTAAAAACAAGAACATTATCTTATATAACTTCATTACAATGATCAAAACCAAGGAATTAACCTTGATGAAGTACTATTACAGCTACAGATTTAGTTTGTATTTCACCAAATATGCCACTAATGTCCATTATATTTCAGGATGCAATCCAGAAATTTAACTGTCATGTCTCTTTAAGTTCCTTTAATTTGTAGCAGTTTCTTGGTCTTTATTTGCCTTAAATTGATGCTGTATTTATAGTGGTATTGGGGCATGGAAATAACAAGGAGAAAATGATAAAAGATATAAATGAAGGGGGAGACAAGAGAATATTCTTTATTAAACATTGTTGGATTCTTGTAATGATAATGCAGAGGAAAAATAGTAATGGGAAGCAAGAACTAACACTGTGCCACCTACCACACTATTTTCATTTTATCCTTTCTGAATTAATTGCCTGTGATCCCATCTTCATGCAACCGAGAACACTGATGATCAGAAAAAGTAAACCTTTTTGGGAGATCAATTAATTATCACTGGTGGGATTAGAATTCAAACCAGGTTAATAAAACGCTAAAAATCAGTGTTCTTTAAAATATACATTCTAGTACTACTAAGATGGTATCCAAAGAAATATTAGGTAATCTCTTGTACAATATAATTACTATACTGCCCTGATTTTTTTAATCCCTTATCTTAAAAAAAAAAAACCGAAAACACAAAAACAGTATAAGAGAAACTAAATAGGCTTTAACAAAAGAATTGTAAATCCAAAGAGAACCGTTAAAAACTTTCTTCAGGAGATGGCCTAGAGGCAATTTCATTATCATTTTTCCCATCAGCATCTCCCATGAGTATGCATTTAATTTTATTGTTAAACTTGACTTTTAAGATTTGTATAAAGCAGTATTTACAAAGTTGTTAGCAGTCTCCCTTAAGGTGGGAGATATATGGATTTGATTAGTCTGTGTTCTCAGGCATGTTGGAAAGGGATATATCCTGGGAGTTAAGTTTGAATTTAGGGACTGTAATTCCAATCCAGGAAAAGTCTGTCTGTTTAACTAGAATACTTGTTCTTGTCCCAGTGGTCTAGTGAATACACCACATGGTCAAATTGTTCTGCATAGCTGAAACCAACAGTATGTGAGAGCACCATGGTGTAGACAGGATGTATGGTGGCATGTGAACATCTACATAAGAGTCAAGAATGAATTGTTTCTCTGACTCTTCTGTCTTTGTTTGGAATTATAAAATCAGAAACAGAACTGGAGAGGATTTAAGATATCATCTTGACTAACTCTCTAATTTGCAGTACTTCTTTCCTATTAAAATAGATTTTTGTAAAACAAAACAAAAAACCCAAAACCCCTAACATTCACCGAGGTCTTATGATGTACTACATATTGTGTGTTTGATTACTTAATTTTCACAATTCTCTGAGTTAGCTATTACTATTCACAGTTTACAGATGGTGAGACAGAGGCTCAATAACTTGTCTTAGGTCTCGCAGTTAACAAGCAATAGATTGAAGTCTGGAATCAAACCTTCAAAAAATGTGTGCTCATTTCATTACATCACTGATTTTCTAGGTATAATATTTCCATCTCTCTGAGGGATTTGTTATATTAATAGTTACTGATAACTACTACCAATAGTCTTAAAAAACTGAATTATGTGAAATCTATTCTTGGTATTTTCCTAGTCATATCTTAAACAATTCGTTTACAAGTGTGGCTCATATATCTTGATCTGTCTTTAAAGATTTCTTTCCATTATCTATCACTCTGATTTTCTCAGATTCAAAGGTGTTACTGAGATAGTCAGATAAATTATATCTGTAAATATGAAAATGGGAAATAACTAGATGAGTACCTCTTGGGGAAAATATGCATTTTTTTTTTCCTAAGAAAGACTTACTATTGGTGTCTAATTCATTGAGGTGAGATTTTTCAGGCCAATCTACAGAAAGTTGTATGGGATTCAGTCTGCTAATGAAATTGAGAGAAGGACATCTGTGAAAATGGATTATTAATGCTCAGGTCTTCTATGTTATCTATTTCATAACCCCCAACAGGTTAGCAAAATAAGTATAGGAAATTAAAATGGTACATTAGGGTTGTAAAGGAGGCTTGAGTTCTGGGTTCAAATAAGTTATTATTATGAAATTAGGAATAGAGAAGTTTAAGATGCTTTGCTAAAAGGTTTTCATTATCTTTCAGCACTGATATTTATAAAGAATACAAAATATAGTAACAAAAATATCATGGTCTGAGTAAAGTAGTAATGATCTTTAACTGTATGTTGAAATCAACTAGCAACCTCTAAACCCACAGCATTTCAGTCATTTCACTGTGCAGGAAAGCTTCAAATGGCTGTTTTGTTTTTTTTTTAATGCCCTTACTTTCTGGAATGGAAACATGAAAAAGTTTTCATTGCAATCATAATGTTTGAAGATTATTGCATGTCAAAGGAAAATTCACATCTGAATGCCATGTGTTTAACATCTGCAGAAGAAGGAAAAAAATGGAATACTTGACCAATTTATTACAAAGTTCTAGCTACAATTAGCCTACCCATGTATAGAAGCATGGAGACTTAAGAAATAAAATGGGAAATTACTGTTACTAAATGCAGTTCACCCTTACACAACATGGGTTTGAATTGCATAGGTTTACATGAATGTTTTTCAATAAATATATTGGAAATATTTTGGAGATTTGTGACAATTTGAAAAAAACGTACAGATGAACTGCATGGCCTACAAATATTAAAAAAATTAAGAAAAAGTTAGGTGTCATGAATGCATAAATATATGAGATACTAGTCTATTTTATCATCTACTTTCATAAAATACATGTAAATCTATTATAAAAGTTAAAATTTATAAAAACTTATGTATATAAATACTTATAGAATATACATGACACCATACACAGTTGAGAAAAAAATGTAAAGAAATGTGAAGGTGCCATATCAGAACTGCATAAAAATAACTATTGTACATGCTATGCTACTAAAATGATTTCCTAGACACCTCCTGTTGTATTGGTGAGCCCAAATGTTGCAAGTATCTGCTTGGAATGCAATGTGATGTTAATCATCTTCACGTGAGCAGCTTGTCGCAAATAAATTGTACTGCCGTAAAAAGTGATATCTCAAGCTTCTCACATATTTTTTACCATGTTCAGTGTAATATTGAAAACACTGAATAACACCATGGGAGCCATTTGAAATGCCACTAGTGATGCTAGAAATTTTCCCGAGAGACAGAGAAAAGTCCATAACATTACAAGAAAAAGTTGAATTGCTTGGTATGTACCATAAATTGAGGTCTGTAAATGTGGTTGCCTACCATCTCAAGATAAATGAATCCAGTGTAAGGACCATTGTAAAAAAAGAGACTAAAAGTCATGAAGCTATCACTGCCACTATGCCAACAGGCATGGAAACTTTACACTTTTTGTGAAATATTTTTTTATCTCATATTGAAAATGCAGCTTTTATGTGGGTGTGCAGTTGCCATAAGAGAGACCTACTTATATACTGTAATGTAATTTGAGAAAAAGCAAAGTCATTATATATCAACTTAGAGCAAAAAGAAGTGAAGGATCTAAAGCTGGAGAATGTAATGCCAGAAAAGAATGGTTTGATACTTTTAGAAAGAGGTTTGGCTTAAAAAATGTCAAGATAACAGGAGAAGTAGCTTTTCCCAACCAAGAGGCAGCAGATGATTCCCGGGTGCTATTAAGAAAGTCTTTGGAGGAAAATATCTGCCTTAATGGATTTTTCATGCAGAAAAAAGTGCCCTATTCTGGGGCAAAAATTCCACAAAGGATATTTATTAGTAAGAAAAAGAAGTGAGCACCAGGATTTAAGGCAAGAAGGGATAAACTAACTCTACTATTTTGTGCAAATGCAATTAGGTTTATTGTCAGGACTGCTCTTACCTACAAAGGTGATAAATTCTGATCATTGAAAGAGAAAGATAAACATTAGCTGCCAGGCTTTTGGTTGTACAACAGGAAGTCCTGGACAATAAGAACAATTTTTCTGGATTGGTTCCATTGATACTTTCTTCCTGAAGTCAAGAAGTGCCTTTCCAGTAAGGGACTGCCTTTTAAAGTTCTTCTGATATTGGACAATACCCTTGGTCTCTCAGAACCCCATGAGTTCAGCACCAAAGATGCTGAAGTGGTCTACTTGCCCCCAAACACAATATCTCTAATTTAGCCTCTAGATCATAAGGACTTTTGAGGCTCATTGCACATGCTACTCTATGGAAAAAGATTGCCAACACTATGGAAGAGAACCCTGATAGAACATCATGAAAGTCTGGAAGGACTATACCAATGAAGATGCCACCATTGCTATAGAAAAAAGCTATGAAAGCCATCAAACCTAAAACAATAAATTCCTGCTGGAGAAAACTGTGTCCAGATGTTGTGTATGACTTCACAGAATTTACAACAGAGCCAATCAAGGAAATCATGGAAGAGACTGTGAATATGGTAAAAGAGGCAGGGTGTGAAGGGTTTCAAGATATAGATCTCATAGAAATTCAAGAGCTAATAGACACCACACAAATGAAATTATCCGAAGATGACTTGATGGGGATGAGTGCTTCTGAACCAGTGCCAGACCATGAGGAGGAAGACATAGAAGAAGCAGTGCCAGAAAACAAATTGATGTTAGACAATCTGACAGGAATGTTCTGGTTATTCCAGACTATTACTGACTTCTATTAGGACATGGGCCTTTCTTTGATATGGGCACTGAAACTAAAGCAAACAGTGGAAGGATTGCTACAGTAAAGAAATGTTTTTAGAGAAATGAAAAAGCAAAAAATTCAGACAGAAATTACTACGTACTTCTGTAAAGTTACACAGAGTGTGTTTACCTCTCCTGCTTCCCCTTCCACCTCCTGTACCTCTTCACCTTTGCCACCTCTGAGACAGAAAGACCAACCTCTCCTCTTCTACCTCCTTCTCACCCTACTCAATGTGAAGACAACAAGGACGAGGACCTTTATGATGATCTCCTTCCACTTAATGAATAGTAAATAACCACCATGCCATATAGTTAATGACATAAACTGTTATGTATGTGTGTGAGCATCTTCATGTAAAATCTAGTAACTGTATGGCAAGAGCTGCATGAGGCATTTTTGTATCATTATCATCATCACTGCCTAAGTATTCATCCTATTGAACATTGTGTGTAAGACTTGTATGGAAGTGTGTGGTCTATCTTTACATAGCCATAAAGTAAGTGATATAGAATATAAAATTAATGTGTTAGTTTTCTTACTGTTCTATAACTTTGCTTTCAAAGAATTATATTGCCATAAAGTATGCTTCTCTCATAATTGGCGAAAATAATAAATTGGAGAAACCTATCACCACAGTTTTTTTAAGGTAACAATTTTTCTAATACTGTATTATAAATATAACTACAAAACTGAATGTCACTAAAGTTTTATAATAATACATTCATTAGTGTATAGGTTAGACCAGAATAAAGCAATCTTATTGCTATTTTTTCATTATCAATGCGTGAATCATTAAACCTACAAACAAATATGAATTTTTCACATTATATTTTCATTTTTGATGTCTAGTGTTAGCAATATGTATAACATCTACAGTTTTTTAAAACTTTTCTAAGACTTTATTTATTTATTGAGACAGAGAAGGAGAAAGAGCATGAGTGGTGGGGAGGGACAGAGGGAGAGTGAGAAGCAGACTCCCTACTGAGTAAGGAGCCCGACATGGGACTCAATCCCAACACCCTGAGATCATGCCTTGAGCTAAAGGCAGGTGCTCAACCAACTGAGCCACTCAGGCACCCCAATCTACAATGTTTTGTATCACATAGGACAATATTGAAATAGGTACTGACAGATCTTATAAAGAGATGATGTAAACTGATGGCATTGATAAATGATATAATGTAATGTTTTTTCTTTTCCTTATGATTTCTTGATTAAGTTTTATTTTCTCTAGTTTACTTTATTGTAAGAATTTAGTATATAATACATAAAACACACATAATGTGTTAATCAACTTTATGTTATTGGTGAGGCTTCCAGTAAACAGTAGGTTGTTAGTCGTTAAGTTCTTGGAGTCCACATGACTCTTGACTACTTTGGGGGTTGGTGCCCCTAACCCCTGCATTATTCAAGAGTCAAATGTATATTGTCTAGTTAGTAGTATCAAAGAAAAAACCATATACTTACACTATATATATAATTTTTCTATTATTTACTGCCAAATTAAGTGATAAATTATGGTAGAAAGGGCAAGAGTTAACTAGCTCTGAGGCAGACCAGTGAAAGTAAACTGCTGTCCTTGCAAAGACAAGGTAAACTGCATCTAATCCTTTATAGTTATGGAAGTTTTATTTTATAAATCAATTTCAGAAGCTGTGCTGATATGCTCCAGTAAAGAGATTCTATTGTACATAATAACTGTGACCTTGTTAAGTTTATAAAGGTTCACCCTCATTTGTTGTGATCCATCTTAGGTTTATGAAGGCCTAGATGAATTGATAGAGATTTGATACACTGCCACTGCATCCTTCAGTTCTTTGATGGTGGTGGATATCTCTGCAATTCTTTATGAGATCTGGCATTTCTTCTGATTTATTTACTTTGATTACTTCTGATTATTTACCTTAGCTAGCATGCAAATTTCAGGAACTTACTTGCATGATATCTCTTGCCCCAACTTATGTGAGCTGCTACATATATCTGCATCAATTATACATTTAGAACCTGAGGAATTACCAAAGACTAGGCTCAAGGACTTATTGGACTCACTATCAGATGATTCTGAGCTATTATCACATTGATTACCTGGCTTCATAAACTCTTATTCAGCTGGAGAACTGTGATAGTATTTTGTATCTCCTCAGAAGGTCTGAGTATTACTTGTTCTCTGGTGGCCCTTATCTTGGCATATAACTACAGGTTTCTTTAAAGCAAGAAAGAAGGTATATTATCTAAGTAAGTATAATATATAGCCCATGGCAGCATTGCAGGGCCATTCTTCAAAGGGATCTATCCTCCCTTTCAAATGATGTTGATAAATGTAGATCTGAAACCTGGATGGAAGTAACAATTTTCCATTACAGTACTGACATCAACCTTTTCCTTCCCAGATTTCAATTTCTTTAATACACAAATCAAAAAATACCTTGATTAGCTGTTCTTATATCTCAACACTATAGACATAATGATCTATTCACCATCATCAGAGATCCCTGTGTATCTAGCACATATAATACCTCTTTGGTCTTGATGTCATGCTGTTCGTGACACCCACCTTGTTTCTGATGATCAAGTGTATCCAATAGGATTTTGTCATTCTGGAGCCCAGTTCAAAGACAGATGGTCACTTTGCTTCTCGAGAATTCTAATGTCCCCTAACAATAAAGCATTGATCTCTGAGGTTAACTCAGGGATGGACAGTTGACAAGAGCCCAGAAGTAGATACATTAGGTATAAAACAGAAACAGATACATGTTGGAGGATATGTACAAATTGGTAGAGAGTCAGTGAGGAAAGGGTTTAATAAATGGGACTATAAAGATTGATTTTCCTTAGGAAGAAAATAATTATATCCCTAGATTATAACCCTGTCATATATCATATTAAGTTAATTCTAGGTGAATATGTTTTGAATGTGAACAGCAAAACTAAAAACATTTTATAAGAAAATATAAGACAATAACCTCATGATTTTAAGGTAGGAAAAGACTTCTTAAACATGAATGCAAGAGTACAAGAACAAAAGGCATCAAGTGTAAGTGAAATATTGACAAATCTGTCAACTTAACATAGAAAACTATAACTTAAAAGACAGAAGACAGATTTGGAGAAGATATTTACAGTATTTTAGCATAGTATTCATAGCCCAAATATTAAAAGGTCATCTACAAATAGGTAAGAAAAAATCTAGTATGATATAAATAATATGGATAATCAATTCATAGAAGAGGTTACCCAAATGTCAAGTAATAATGAAAAGTAAAGACACAATGAAATACTATTTTACACCAACAGATGTCCATAACTCTAAATATCTTGCAATCCCAAGTGTTGGAGAGGACATGGAATAACAACAGTTGTTTTTTTTTTAAAGATTTTATTTGTTTATTGGACAAACAGAGTTCACAAGTAGGCAGAGAGGCAGGCAGAGGGAGAGAGAGAGAAGCAGACTCTCTGCCGAGCAGAGAGCCCGATGCGGGGCTCGATCCCAGGACCCTGGAATCATGACCCGAGCCGAAGGCAGAGGCTCAACCCACTGAACCACCCAGGCGCCCCATTAAAGCTGAATATATTCATATCCTACAATGTAGCAATTCCATTTTTAGAATGATTATAATTGAAATCACACAGAAAATGTTTTCTTCCCCAGCTTGCCATTATACTTAAAAGTCCTAAACATACATGCTTTTAGATTAAGTTACTGTTTATAAAAGGTCATAATTGAAATGCAGACAGTTTTCATTGGATAAAATTAACCAGCAACATGCGTTATTTTACAAACTTAGCTTTTCTCTCCTGGATAAGAGTACTGAAGAAGGACACATGGGAAGAACAAATAGAAGTCTTAAAAGTGAAAGTTACTATTCAGGGGGGATTCAAGAAAATGATGATAGACATATTGTCATCTTTTCTTCCTTGTCCAATTTTGATTTAATTGCATATTCTTAGTTAAACATCTACTGAGGCCTATAGCCTTCTGTGTTCAGTGAAGCCCTTAGTTTTATGGGAACATTAGTAGAGAATACAAATGAAAGGGATTTTTTTTTTTTTTTTTTTTTTTGCCTAGTAAGCTCAGTGAGCACTTAGGAATCTACATAGGGGCACTGGAATAGAGATCGTAAAGTGAGCCCCTGGAAAATAGCTTGATTTACAAGCACTGTGGATCAAGGATGTTATAGATAAGAGTAATATTGGCTCTATATCATGAATATGATGGGTCCCCCTGGCCTGCAATGGAGAAGTGGCTGAGTCATGTCAGACCTGTGCTTGAGAGAGTGAGGAAAAAGGAGGCTTCCTCTAGGTTTCTCAGCAGGGTACTAGAGGCTGTGGTAAGAGTCACCACTTAACTCCATCATTTTGGGGAATGCTGCCTCTTAGAGGACTTGAGAACTAGATCATGTGCATAGTGAATTAGAACTGCTGAAATAGGCAGATGACAATATGAGTAGAAAATAATAAACATGCTTAAATAAATTAAATTTGAGCAACATACATTTGAGTCTTGACTGGCCAAACTGGAGTATCTTGTTGAATTCTCAGGGCATCCAGAAGTCATTGCCTTAGTATTAGAACAAATTTAACTCCAGCCAAAAAACTATCCTAGGTTTGTCCTAAGAATGTTTAAAAACAATTCTTTGGGGGACCAAGTATGCTAATAATTTTATAACTTAAGTGCAAGTCCAGAACAAAGTCCAGCACTCTTTAAAGAAAGAAAAACATTAATCAAGTATTTAATAGTATGAATTTTATAATCTTCAATATCCAATAAAATTACTAGATATGATGAGTCAGAAAAATGTAATAGCAAAGAAAAAAATCATTATAAACAGATTTGAAAATGGTAGGGACAGTAAAAATAACAGAAACAGACTTTAGAAGAGCTATAGGATTTAAAGAGAAATGTGAGTATAATGAGAAGAGAAACAGAAGATATAAAAATGACAAATGATACTTCTAAAAGTAAAAAATACAATATCAGAAATAAAAATTACTTGATAGGGTTAATAGCAGTGTAAGTTCCCCCTTATTCATGGGAGATATGTTCCAAGACCCCCCAGTGGATGCCTGAAACCATGGATAGTACTGATTGATATATATATACTATTTTTTTAATGTAAATTAAAAAATATTTTTATATTTTTTGTATTTTTTAATGTAAATTCTGGAGAGGAAAAGATCAATGTATTAGAAGACCTGGCAATAGAAACAGTTCCAATAGTGGAGAGAAAAAAGAGGTTGGAAAAAAAAAATGAATAGACCAGAAATTAGTTAAATAGAAAATGAACAACAGTAAAGAAAGTAAGTGAAACCAACAGCTAGATCTATGAAAAGTTCATCAAAATTAATAAATTGTAGATAGATCAAATGAAAAAGAGAAAAGACATAAAATACCAATATCTAGAATAAAAGAGGGAAAATTACTACAGATTCTACAGACATTGAACAAATAATAAGGGAATTTTATGATGAACTATAGTCTAAACAAAAAAGAAAAACTGAATTCCTTATATCTATTAAACAATTGAAATAACTCTGTAATTGAATCATACCCACACCCTACTCTCCACACCCTCCACCACCACCAAAAAGAAATCCAGGTATAGGATATTTCAGTGGGTACTTTGATCAAATTTTTAAAAAAGAAAGAATATCAACATTCTAAAAACTTTCAGAAAACAATGAGGTGGGGGGGTGCTACTTCCTAACTTATTTTGAGTCCATTATTATCCTGATACCAAAAGTAAGTGAGACATATAAGAAAAAAAAAGCTACAGATCAATATTCCTCATGAATATAGATGTAAAAAGCTTTTTAAATATATTAGCAAACAAACTCATGAATACAGAAAAAGGATACTATATTATCATCAAATGTGTTTATTCCCAAGAATAAAATAAAATAAAAATATTTTCAGGCAAAGAAAAGCTGAGAATATTTGTTGCCAGCACACATTAAGATATAGTAAGTGAAGCCATTCAAGTTGAATAAAAATAATCCCACATAGAAGAAAGAAATGCAAAGCAGAATGAAGAGTACTAGAATGGTGAATGTGTAGATGGATATAAAAGAATATTGATTGTTTAAAACAAAAATCACAATAGCATACTATGAGGTTTTAGTACATCTAGAAATATAACAATAGCACAAAGGATGGGAGAAGGTAACTTGTTATATTTCCTCAGTGTTTGTACACTATTTGGGAAATTCTAAAAATGTTGAATTAAGTTTGACTGTAATAAGTTAAGCCTGTAATAAGTCTGTTAAGACTGTAATAAGTTAATCCATGTTTTAATCTCTAGGATAACTAGTACAGGGAAAAATATAAAATATTATTACTACAATGCTATTGAATTAGGTAAAGTAGAATTTTTTTTTTGGTAAAGTAGAATTTGATTAATATAAAAGCAGCACCAGGAAAGGAGAAATAAAAGAAAGAAGAACAGATGGGATAAAGAGAAAACAAACAACAAAATAGTAGAGTTAAACTAAACAAATTTAACCAAATTTAAATACCAAAAATTACATGAATTGTAAATTGTTTAAAACCTCTAATGAAAAGATAAAGATTATTAGAGTGTAGTTGAGAAAAATAAGACTCAACTGTATTCTATCTACAAGAGACTAACTATAAATATAAGAACATTGGTAAGTGGAAGGTTAAAGAATAGAAAAATATACAGCACAAAACACTAATATGGGGCCACTACTGATATCACACAACATAGACTTAAAGGTAAGAGCCATATTTCATACTGGAAAGAAGAAAAACATAGTTCTAAAATTGTTTGAAGATAGTAACATAGTTTCAAGTTGTATTTTTAACAAAAACTTGGCAGAAAAGGAAGAAAAAATTAAACATATCCAAAATCAGAGTTTGAGGTAAAATGAGCAGAAAAAAATTAATGAGATTATATCAAATTTGAACAGCCTGATTAACCAATTTGACTTATTGACATAAGAAAGAATACACAAACTTTTCATTTGGCCATGGAATAGTTAACAAAAGAGAACCTATGCAGGAACATGAAAAAACTCTTAAGAAATATCAAAAGGACTTAAAGCATACAGAGTATGTTCTCCTACCAGATTGGAAATAAGCTAGAGATCAATAGACAGACATAGCTAGAAAATATGCAAAATTTTTTGACTTTCAAATTTCAAAGCAGTATCTTTCAAAATAGCTCATTGAGTCAAATAGGAAAGCCTGATTGAAATTACAAAATATTTTGATCTGAATAATAATACAAATATGACATATTGAAATTCACAGGACATAAATAAAGCTGTGCTTAAAAGGAAATCTTAAGCTTTAAGAACACATATTAGAGATGAAGGGAAGTTGAGAAGCTATGATTAAAGCTTCTATCTCAAGAGGCTAGAAAGGGAATTACAAATTAAACACAAAGAAAATGAGGAGAAGGACACATAAATATATAAACAAACATAAATGAAGTTGAAAGCAAAGGGATAGTCAAGAATATTGACAAAGCCAAAAGTGTGATGACTAATGTGTCAACTTGACTTGGCCATGGGTGCACATATGTTTCATTAAACATTATCTGGGGACATTTGTGAGGGCTTTTTTGGGTGAGATTAACATTTGCATCTGTAGACTGACTAAAGCAGATTGCTGCTTCCAAAGTAGGTGGGCCTTTAATTCATTAAAGGCCTGAACAGAACAGAAAGTCTGGCTAAGGGAGCATTACTTTTTCACTGATTGATTGTCCTCAAGCTGGGATATCCTGCCTTTGGGACTGGAGGAAGTCAGGAAATTATGCTGTCAGTTCTGCTTCTCAGGCCTTTGGACTCAGAGTGGAACTATACCATCAATTCTCCTTGGTCTCCAAACTGCTGCCTTCGGATACTGGGACTTCTTAGCCTCAACAGTCCTGGGAACAAATTTTGAGTGGTTTTTCTTTCTCTGGAGGATGCAGTACAGATTTTAATGGTTGTTCTTGGATTTTCTCAGCCTCCATAATCATATAAGCCAACTCCTTATGATTATATATATATATATATATATATATATATATATGGTAGTCCCCCATTATCTGCTGTTTTGCTTTCCATGGTTTCAGTTACCCATGGTCAATTGCAGCATGAAAAAAGATGCTCCTCCTTCTGACATATCTTCAGTAGCCTAACACTATATCACCATGGCTTTGTCCTTCTCCTCACTTCACCTCAGTATGTAGGAATTTTTCACATCATCACAAGAAGAATAAGATATTTTGAGAGAGAAAGGGAGATACCACATTTATAACTTTTATTATATATATTCTTATAATTGTTCTATTTTATTATTAGTTATTAATCTTTTATTGTGTCCAATTTAACTCATCATCGATATATACATATGTGTGTGTATGTATATATATATACACACACACACATATATATATGAAAAAATAGTATATATATATCAATCAGTACTATCCATGGTTTCAGGCATCCACTGGGGGGTCTTGGAACATATCTCCCATGAATAAGGGGGAACTACTGTATTTCTCTTTGGGTCTGTTTCTCTGGAGAATCTGCCTAATACCAGTTGCATCTTTGAATATTTCAATAAAAGTTTGTCAATATTTACCAAGACTAATCAAGAAATAAAAGAAAAAGGAAAAAATAATTACTATTAGGGATAGAAAGTTTTTATAATCATACATTTAGGAGGTATGAAGTTAAATTGAAAATATAATAGAGCATATTTTATACAACTCTATAACAATAAATTCAACATCGAACATGAAATGGAAAAATATCTTGAAAAACAACTTACCAAAAATGACATGAGAGATGATCGAAAAATCTCAATAATTTTTATCTGTTAAAGAAATTGAATCTTCAAGAAAAGATATTCCCACAAAGAAAACTCCAGGAAAAGAAGGCCTCATTGTCTAATTCTCCCAAACATTTAAAGAAGAAAATGTGTCCATCTAACATAAACTCTTTCAGAGACTCAAGAAAGAGGGAACACGTCTTGTTTTATTACACCAACATAAACCCAAAACTAAAATATGAAAATAACATTAAAAGAAGAGAAAGTTAGAAACTTTAAGATCTTACGACAATGGATGTGAATTCTTAAATATAAGATTAGCAAATTGAATCTGGTAAAATGTGAAAAGGATAATAAATCATAACTAAGTGAAGTTTATCCAAAGAATGGAAGGTCATCTTAACATTAGGAAATCAACCAATAAAAAATCAATCTCGTTCATCACATTTACAGAATAAAAAAATGATCATCTCAATCCATATTCATAAGAACTCTCAGAAAACTGAGAGTACAATGGAGCATCCTTAACTTGATAAAGAGTATATATACAAATTATAGTTTCATAATTAGCATTAAATATTGAATGTTTCCCCCTCCATCCCAAGTTTGGGAAGAAGATCACAAGTCCATTACCACTATTTCTACTTAACATCATCCTGGAAGTCATATCCTGGACAAAAAAAGCAAGAGGAAGAAACTGAAATATAAATACTTCCCCATCTCTCTGTCTGCCTCTCTGCTTGCTTGTGATCTCTGTCTGTCAAATAAAGAAATAAAATCTTTAAGAAAAAAGTTGACAATAATGAGCTCACTATATGAACTATATACATGAAGTTCAAGACCAGTCAAAGTTAATCTGAGGAGATAGAAGTGATAGAGCAGTGATTCCCTTTGGAGCTGGAGTGAGGTAGCAGTATGTATAAGTTTGTAAAAGGGCACTAAGAAGACTTCTAGAATGTTGTTAATATTTTTATCTTGATCTGGGAGGTATCTCTTTATGCAAAACTTCATCCAGCTGTACACATAAGATTTATATACCTTACTATATATATGTTATACCTCAATTTAATGTAAAAATAAAAAATAAACTGGAAACCCTTAGAAAAAATCAATGCAAATGGCCAAAAAAGCAAAATATGCCTAAATTTATAATAAGCAATTGCATGTTAAAGTAACATGAAACATCACTTTATACACATGAGGCTGCCAAACTACTAAACAGCAGGTATCACATTGCTGGTAGAAATGTGAGTTATTACAATAGTTTGGAATGCAATCTGGCAAGATCTATTAAAACTCAAAATATATAATACTTTTGACCAGCGATATCAGATCTGATAATCTCTCTCAGAAATAAAAGTTCTGGTACTCAATTGGTATTTATAAAAGTTGTTCATTGAAGCCTTGTTTATAAAGAGAAAATATGGAAACAAAGTTAATGTACAAATAGCATACACTACTGATTTAAAAAATTTGGATACATATATAATATACCATAGCAAACAACAACTAAACAGGCTGAATTACAGCTGCATAAATTGACTTGATAAGATAGAAGTGAGAAATGGAAGATAAAGAGAAATGGATATATTTTTATTATAGTTCAGTTAAAAGATGAGAAAAGTTCTATATGCATGAATATTTATAAAAAATTGTATATGTACATATAATTCTACATGTCTCTCTGTGTTATAAGAATATAAGAAAAAATAAAGAATAATATACTACAGTTTTAATCATAGATAACATGGTGGGATGGATTCTACAGTTTGGAGGGTAGAGACATTGACTAGGGGAGCTAAATAAAATAGAAAAGTTAAAAGTACTAAAAAATTTCCAGGAGGAAAAGTCAAGATGGCAGAGAAGTAGCAGGTTGAGAGGACATCAGGTAGCAGGAGATCAGCTAGATAGCCTATCAAATCATTCTGAACACCTACAAATCCAACAGGAGATCGAAGAGAAGAAGAGTAACAATTCTAGAAACAGAAAATCGACTACTTTCTGAAAGGTAGGACTGGCGGAGAAGTGAATCCAAAGCGACTGGAAGATAGACCCAGGGGGAGGGGCTGGCTCCTGGCAAGTGGCGGAGCAATGGAGCACAAAATCAGGACTTTTAAAAGTCTGCTCCATGGAGGGGCATCCCTCCAGAAGCTAAACTGGGGTGAAGCCCACGTGGGGACAGCGTGGTCTCAGGTCCCACGGGGTCAGAGAAGGATCGAGGGTGTCTGAGTGTCACAGAGCTCACAGGTATTAGAGCAGGAAAGCTGGCTATGGAGACAGAGCCGAGGAATGAGCTCTCAACTTGGGGTTACCTTGAACCATAATCTGTGATGCAGGCTGGTGCTCTGTGCGTAGGGTCCTCACAATATCCGGGGAGACTCCGACCTGGGAGAGCTCAGGGATCTGCGGGGTTCGGAGACTCCAGGCAGGGCTGTGTGCCAGAGACAGAGACGCTTGGTCACAGGCTGGGTGAGCTTGGAGCACAGCTGGAGGCCAGTGAGACAGGAGTGATTGAGCGCTTTTCTCTGAAAGCACACTGAAGAGTGGGGCCCTGAGTTCTCAACTCTTCTGGGCTGGAGATTAGGAGGCCATCATTTTCACTCCCATCCTCTGGCACTCTACAGAAAGCATTCAGGGAACAAAAGCTCCCTAAAGTGAACCCAAGCGGATTACTTAGCTTGGCCCCTGGTAAGGGCGGTGGAATTCCGTCTGGGGCAGAGACACTTGAAAATCACTACAACAGGCCCCTCCCCCAGAAGATCAACAAGATCCAGCCAAGACCAAGTTCACTCAGCAAGGAGAACAGCAGAATTCCAGAGGAGGAAAAAGCAAAGCATGGACTTCGTGGCTGTCTCGCCATGATTCTTTACTTTTGCAAAGTTAATTAATTTATTTTATTTTATTTTTTTTCTTCTGATAATTGTTTTTAACTTTTACCCTTTCCGCTTTTAATGTTTTTAAACTAGTTTATCTTAATACCTTTCTTAAAAAAATTATTTTGAAACTTCATTATTATAGTCATATTTTATCCTTCATTGTATCTAACTTTATTCTTTGTATACACATAGGGTTTTTTCTTCTAAAATATTTGGGGTATAACTTCTTCTAATAGATAAAATCCACCCTAAATCTAGCACTGGGCTTGATCTAGTCTCCAGCCCAAGAAAGTTCTCTCCACTTTCTTTTTTTTTTGTTTTCCCAACCAACTTACCTGATCAACTCTTTTTTTAAAAATTAAATTTTTTTTTCATCTTTATAGTCATATTCCATCCCTTCATTGTGTTTACCCTTATATATGTTTTTCATTCTTTAAAATTTTGGGAGGTAGTTTCTTCTAAGAGACCAAAATACTCCCCAAATTAAGTGGGTGACCCTGTTCTAGTCACCAGTCTAATATATATATATATATATATATACATATACATATACATATATATATATTCTTTTTTTATATTGTTTCTTTATTTGTGTTCTTTTTAAAATTTTTTTCCTGAACTTCTTTTTACCCCCTTTCTCCCGCCCCCCATGATTTGGGGTCTCTTCTGATTTGGTTAAAGCACATTTTCCCAGAGTCTTTGCCACCCATTTAGTATTTCATTTGCTCCTTCATATATTCTTCTCTGGACAAAATGACAAGGTGGAAAAACGCACCACAAAAAAAAAAAAAAAAAAAAAAAGAGGCAGTACCGAAGGCTAGGGACCTGATCAATACAGACATTGGTAATATGTCAGATCTAGAGTTCAGGATGATGATTCTCAAGGTTCTAGTGAGGCTCAAAAAAGGCATGGAAGATATTAGAGAAAACCTGTCAGGAGAAATAAAAGCCCTTTCTGGAGAAATAAAAGAACTAAAGTCTAATCAAGTTGAAATAAAAAAAGCTATTGATGAGGTGCAATAAAAAATGGAGGCTCTTACTGCTAGGATAAATGAGGCAGAAGACAGAATTAGTGATATAGAAGACCAAATGCCAGAGAATAAAGAAGCTGAGCAAAAGAGAGACAAACAACTACTGGACCACAAGGGGAGAATTCAAGAGATAAGTGATACCATAAGATGAAACAACATTAGAATAATTGGGATTCCAGAAGAAGAAGAAAGAGAGAGGGGAGCAGAAGGTATATTGGAGAGAATTATTGTAAAGAATTTCCCTAATATGGCAAAGGGAACAAGCATCAAAATCCAGGAGGTTCAGAGATTCCCCCGCAAAATCAATAAGAACAGGTCCACAACCCGTCATCTAATAGTAAAATTTAAAGTCTTAGTGACAAAGAGAAAATCCTGAAAGCAGCCCGGGACAAGACATCTGTAACATACAATGGTAAAAATATTAGACTGGCAGCGGACCTATCCACAGAGACCTGGCAGGCCAGAAAGAACTGGCATGATATATTCAGAGCACTAAATGAGAAAAACATGCAGCCAAGAATACTATATCCAGCTAGGTTATCATTGAAAATAGAAGGAGAGATAAAAAGCTTCCAGGACAAATGAAAACTGAAAGAATTTGCAAACACCAAACCAGCCTACAGGAAATATTGAAAGGGGTCCTCTAAGCAAAGAGAGACCCTAAAGTAATAGATCAGAAAAGAACAGAGACACTATACAGTAACAATCACATTACAGGCAATACAATGGCACTAAATTCATATCTCTCAATAGTTACCCTGAATGTAAATGGGTTAAATGCCCCAATCAAAAGACACAGGGTTTCAGAATGGATAAAAAAACAAAACCATCAATAAGCTGCCTACAAGAAACTCATTTTAGACCCGAAGACACCTCCAGATTGAAAGTAAGGGGGTAGAAAACAATTTACCATGCTAAAGGACATCAGAAGAAAGCTGGGGTGGCAATTCTTATATCAGATCAATTAGATTTTAAGCCAAAGACTATAATAAGAGATGAGGAAGGACACTATATCATACTCAAAGGGTCTGTCCAACAAGAAGATCTAAAAATTTTAAATATCTATGCCCCTAACATGGGAGCAGACAACTATATAAACCAATTAATAACAAAATCAAAGAAACACATGGACAATAATACAAAAATAATAGGGGACTTTAACACTCCCCTCACTGAAATGGACAGATAATCCAAGCAAAAGATCAACAAGGAAATAAAGGTCTTAAATGACACACTGGACCAGATGGAAATCACAGATATATTCAGAACACCCCATCCCAAAGCAACAGAGTACACATTCTTCTCTAGTACACATGGAACATTCTCCAGAATAGATCACATCCTGGGTCATAAATCAGGTCTGAACTGGTACCAAAAGATTGAGATCATTCCCTGCATTTTTTCAGACCACAATGCTCTGAAGCCAGAACTCAATCACAAGAAGAAATTTGGAAAGAGCACAAATACATGGAGACTCAACAGCATCCTTCTAAAGAATGAATGGGTCAACCAGGAAATTAAAGATGAATTGAAAAAAAAATTATAGAAAAAAATGATAATGAAAACACAACGGTCCAAAATCTGTGGGACACAGCAAAAGCAGTCCTGAGAGGAAAATATATAGCAATACAAGCCTTTCTCAAGAAACAGGAAAGGTCTCAAATACACAACCTAACCTTACACCTAAAGGAGCTCAAGAAAGAACAACAAAGAAAGCCTAAACCCAGCAGGAGAAGAGAAATAATAAAGATCAGAGCAGAAATCAATGAAATAGAAACCAAAAAAAACAATAGAACAAATCAATGAAACTGGGAGCTGGTTATTTGAATGAATTAATAAGATTGATAACCCCCTGGCCAGACTTATCAAAAAGAAAAGAGAAAGTACCCAAGTAAATAAAATCATGAATGAAAGAGGAGAGATCACAACCAACACCAAAGAAATACAAACAATTATAAGAACATATTATGAGCAACTCTATGCCAACAAATTCGACAATCTGGAAGAAATGGATGCTTTCCTAGAGACATATAAACTGCCAAAACTGAACCAGGAAGAAATAGAAACCCTGAATAGGCCCATAACCAGGAGGAGATTGAAACAGTCATCAAAAACCTCCAAACAAACAAAAGCCCAGGGCCAGATGGCTTCCCAGGGGAATTCTACCAAACATTTAAAGAAGAATGAATTCCTATTCTCCTGAAACTGTTCCAAAAAATGGAAATGGAAGGAAAACTTCCAAACTCATTTTATGAGGCCAGCATCACCTTGATCCCCAAACCAGACAAGGATCCCATCAAAAAAGAGAATAACAGACCAATATCCTTGA
>RCUC01158842.1:0-56348 GCA_003697995.1 Taxidea taxus jeffersonii
GTGTGCAATGTGATAGTTCAGTATTTGTATATAGTATGAAGGGAATATGTTTCAGTTGACACATGGATCAAGTTGCATGTTCTTTTCCCATTGCCTTGGGCTTTCGGACTGGGGCTGGTGGGTGGTCAGACGATGATGGTCTTTCATTATCTTCTTGTCTCTCCAGAAACCCCAAAGAAAAGTAGCTAGAGCCTTAGTCCACCACTTTCAGAGATTGCCAGGACCAGATCTGGACCTAAATGTTTCTAATAGGCATAGTTTCTAGTAGGCATAGTGGTTTCCTTTCTCGGAATATAACCATTGAATGTTACGAAGGTCAAGTTAAAGGGAGATGAGATCTTTTTTAAATGTTTTAATCCAATCCATAAAGGTTTTGGGATCATCACAGTGCCAGAATACAGATTGGATATTTGAAGACTAAATTTGGTGGAATATACTTTTTAAATTTACGGGTGTGTGTGTATGTGTTTTTTCCTGAAACTGCTGAATATTGACAGAAATTCCCTTTAGTCCTTCCTACTGAGCTACCCAAGAAATGTTGGTATCCTGGAAACGTAGACCCCAGTATGGAAAATAGAGTTAAGGCATTTTGGGAGTTTTAGAGCTGAAAGAAGTTTAAAAAAGAAAGAAAGAAACCCCAAGTATTTCTGTTTGTTTTGTTTTGTTTTAATGATTGTCTTTGAATTCACGTCTTTTCCCCTTCCCTTCTGTTCTCTGCAGTGAACACCTACCTCTTCATGATGCAAGCTCAAGGCATTCTGATCCGGGACAACATGAGAACAATTGGCGCTCAGGTCTATGAGCAGGTGGTTCGGAGTGCTTATGCCAAGAGGAACAGCAGCGTGAATGACTCAGGTATATTTTTAGTAAAGAGGTAGTCTGATTAGAATGTCTCCTCCCCACAGAGGTAAATTTGGTTCGAATAATTATTTTTGATGCATTGTAAAAGAAGGTTTGGCTGCGTCTTCCCTTATTACAAAAAAAAGAGACTTGCAAAATGAATCCTTTTTCATTTTGCTAACAGTATATTAAGGGTGGCCGAAAGGAAGCATGTGTTTAGGATGCAAGCAAAACAGGAGGACCAAAAGCTGTTTCTGGAAATACTTTGATTACAAAAAATGTTCCACACGACCAGACTTCCTTCACTTAATTATTGTTGGTTTAACACTTGGGATTGGTGGGCGTGTTTTGTTCAGTTTAGTTGCGTGTGGAGCTGGTAGTGGTGGTCCACAGTGTATTCAAAGCAGATCTGGCCAGGGCGGCCACACCAGAAGACTTGCTCCAGCTCCGTTCTTCCTGTCGGACTCTACTCGAATTGGGTCAGTCCAGCAGGACTAGTTCACCTCGTTGTTTACCAGTGCTTTGAGACTCCGCAAATTCCCATTTCACAGTGCTCATGTAATCTGGGACAGTCTCCATGAATCAAAAAAGCGATTTCTGGGAGAAAAGTTTTTAATTGCTTACCTGGTTTACCTTTGTGGTCAGCCGTGGTTTCCATCTGTGGTTTAGTTCCGGCTAGTGATGGAGTTTCTTGGTGGTCAGAATCTCAGCATCATTCAGCTTTGCAGAAAGCTTTGCAGACTATTTAGCTAAAGATAGCAATGACAGACACAAGAGTGAACATTTCTGCCTTCTCAGTCTTTTACCTGTGGCTTTTATTATCTTATAAGCACTAATTATACAAAGAGGAAAAAAGAGCACAGAGGTTAGATGGCTTGCCTAACATCATATTAAAAGAACTTGTTTCTGAATCATGATTTTGACTCTTAACTATTTTTATAGAGGCTAAACATGGTAAGTTCTTCACCTTTGAAAGCAGTCTTTTTTGTCTCTCTTTTTAACTCTTCCAAAAATTGAACATGGAAAGTATTTCCAGACAGTTAAATGGGACGGCTGTGCGGCTTCTCCTGTCTGGCCAGGGATAATTTTTATTTAAAAAATAGATTCTGAGATATTATTTTGCTACGCATTGATGATTTATTTGCCTTTTATTTCTTTAACTGAGAACTAGTGTGCTTTCCTGTGGCTCCTTACTGATTTCACCCAAACCTTGTACAGTATTATAAAATGAGTATAGTTTAAGAAATATTCTTTCCTTCAGGTCAACCTTCTTTTCTTCCGTAGTAAGTTCTTCACTTGTCCAGAGCTCACTGTGGAATGTGAAATTGCTTTGCAGACATTGCAGATGAGAATTTGTGGTGCTTGGGGTCTCGGGAGAAAGCATTGCCTCTCAGGGAAATGAAATCCTTAAAAGAATTGACCACATCCTCGTTTATCTTCAGTCTGCCCTGCTGGCCAGCTTAGCAACAAAGGAGTGTCCTTAGCACACTGAAGCTTTAACACTTCCTTTCTTGTTGTTTGCAAAGAGCAAGTGATTGACTTCCCAGAGCTTTTCTGCCAAATTGTGGCTTCAGGGGACAGTTACCTGAGCTCTGACCCAGACCTGGAAGAGGAAACTGGTAAAGCGCCTCAAGCCATGGGAGAAGGCTGAGCGCACTTTTGTTCACTTGTGTTTCCTAATTCATCGTGTGTGGCATTTGGTTTTGCAAATAATCCCCTCACACATTGTCTCCCTGTGGGTAGGCAGGATTTTAGGTGACTTCCATTTCTTCCTTAGTACAAATAATCTTGGTTTTGGAGTGACTGGGTCACGTGACTTTCCCTGAACCCTGCCCCGACCCTGCTTGTCATCCTGTGGTGAAAGTAGGGAGTCCTTTGACTGCTTCTCCAGAGCTCTTTCTCCTGATGAATCAGGAAAAAGGTCCAAGTGTTCATGTCTCTCCAAGGTCACATGACTGCTAGGACTTCCATCTGGGCCTTTGGCGAAGTAGTCTGTTCTCTCTCAGAATTTAGAGGACACGAACAGGATCTTGTCCATCCACAAGCACAGGGTCTCACTAACTCCCCCAGGGGTGGTTGACCTTGAAAACTAAGCACGGAGCGAGTGTGCCTTGGAAGGCTTATCTAGGGACCTGGTATTATTTGACTTGGCATGTGTTTATTTTCAAATTATCATACACTGACATGATTTTTCTCAGCATCCCTCTGGTTGGAACAGCCATTCATTTTGTGTTCATGGTGTCTGTTTCCCTTATAGATTGGAAGTCTTTGCTATCAGGGGCTGTCTTACTGTGTGCTAGACACTTGACTTGCATCGCCTCATGGACTTGTGAGGAACTCAGTAGGGTAACTGCCGTGTCCCCACTTGAGGGGTGAGAGGCTGGAAGCAGCCAGGAGTTACAGGACTTCATGTGGCTGCGGGGTTGGGCCTGCTGTCCTCTGGGTCCCCGTTAGTGCCTTATAGCCTCTCCCATCCGTGTAGCCCCAGCACGCTGTACACTGCCTAGCAGAGAGGCCCTCAGGAAGTGGTTTTTGAGTGCGTGAGTGAATAGATTTAACAAGAAAACATTTAAGTGTTGTAACCTAATTTTGAGATTATCATCCTAATTGGTTTCTGTATTAGTGGCACATCCGGGGAGGGGAGTGGGTATTAAAGAGGAAATTCTACTTCACGGGAAGTGTAGCGAGGGAGAACGCACCATTTATATTCATTTCAAAGCAGTTCTCTGCCTGGCACCGTCGAGGAGAGGGCACCCTGGACTTGAAGCTTCCAAGACAGTTGGGGGACTGTCATTTCTGGCCCGACCACTCCGGCCAGGAGCCACCAGGGTCTTGACAAGGGTAGCAGGACTGAGGTGATCCCTGACTTCTGCTGCCCGACCCTGGACACGGTGCTGGGGACTCACACCCACATTCAGTGGCCTTCGTGAGGTCAAGGGTAGCTGAAAAGTTCCATATGACATTTAGGCAATGCTAGCTTTCTTTACCCTTGAAAGCTAAAGTGGTGATTGTCTAATAAGAATGAACTTTAAGGGGACGCCTGGGTGGCTCAGTTGGTTAAGCAGCTGCCTGCGGCTCAGGTCATGATCCCAGCGTCCTGGGATCGAGTCCCGCATCGGGCTCCTTGCTCGGCAGGGAGCCTGCTTCTCCCTCTGCCTCTGCCTGCCACTCTGTCTGCCTGTGCTCTCTCTCTCTCTCTCTAACAAATAAATAAATAAAATCTTAAAAAAAAAAGAATGCACTTTAAGGGATGAGGACTGTGAGCCAGGAAATACACCTGATGGGATAACCTGGAGAAGTTTCTTGTTGTCACTGAAAGCCACGTGTGTATGAGATCAGGAATCCTACAGAACTTCCTGTGAGCAGAGGGGGAGATACTCCAAAGAACATTGGCATCAGAAGAAAATTCTGACTTAGGGCTTTTTTTTAAAGTTTATGTTTTTTAGTAATCTCTAGCCCTGCCCTGGGACTCAAACCCACCACCCTGAGATCAAGAGTCATGCACTTCTCTGACGGAGCCAGCCAGGCGCCCCCCAACCCCCACCACTTAGTTTTGTAGATAAGGCGAGTGGTTGGGTGACCTGTCCTTTCTTGTCCTTAAATAGGAATTTGCAGGTGCCCTTCTACCTGTGACTTTCACCCAGAGGGAGATTTCTTACCTCTCTACACACATGTGTACACACATGCACACAAACCTTCCCACACCTCTGGCCCCAAGCCCCTTGTAGTCACATACTCAGAAAAATGTTCTCTTGCCCACAATCTTGGAAACAGGACTGTTGCCAGAGGCGGATAAAGTGAATAAAGTCATTGCTGGGGCGCTTTGTAATCTATTCAGTGAGCTAGATATTCTTCCCCTCTTTCTCCGTGGTTTTTAGGCATTTAGTCCGTAGTCTTCCTTATGTCTACTCACCCAGCAGGTGCAGGGGTCATCCTTAGGCATGCTGATGTGAAAAATGCTAATTCTTTCATTTTACAGATATTTGTTCTGATGGCATGATTCTAGTATATATAAATGTCCACATTTTTCAAGCAGAGAGGCAAGTGTTTAGTCTTCTCTCAAATGGATGGGGAAGTTGGTGGTTCTTCTGAAATCTGATGGTCAGCATTTCCCAGTCCCTGCTCAACTGGATGTGGTAAGATAAGGGAAAAGGCAGATTTTAGCCACCCCTGTGTATTGGGGTAGCCCTGTCGACCCGAGTGCACATGGAAACCACCCCCCAACAAGGTGGGGCTTTAAAAAATACCAATGTCGGGGCGCCTGGGTGGCGCAGTGGGTTAAACCTCTGCCTTCGACTCAGGTCATGATCTCAGGGTCCTGGGATCAAGTCTCGCATCGGGCTCTCTGCTCAGCGGGGAGCCTGCTTCCTCCTCTCTCTCTCTGCCTGCCTCTCTGCATACTTGTGATCTCCATCTGTCCAATAAATAAATAAATAAAATCTTAAAAAATAAATAAAAAATACCAATGTCTGCACCCCACCCCCAGAGGTTCTTATTTCATTAGTCTGGGAAATAGCCTGGGCATTATTAGGATTTTTTAAAAGCCTCGTAGATGATCTAATGTGCGGGCGTGGCTGCCGAACCACCAGTGTGAAGCAAAGTTGAATCATTATGCCATCTGAATTTGTAGGTAGGAAGGATGTCTGTTGTTTTTCCATTTTATAAATGTAGAAGCAGTGCCTTCTTTGCCCTTCTACCTCCCTTGCTGGGAGAACATGTCCTGATTTAAAATAGATTATAGTTAAATTAAAAAATAAAGCCATGGCCAGAGAGGTTCAGCAGGCTTGCTTTATCCTAGCAGCTGCTCCCTCACGAAGTAGGGGTGCTCGGAGGAAGAGGAAGGGGCACCTGGCTGGCTCAGTGGGAGGAGCCTGTGACTCTTGATCTCCAGGTTGTGAGTTCAAGCCCCACGCTGGGTGTAGGGATTACTTTAAAAATAAAATCTTAAAAAAAAAAAAAAAAAAGAAGAGGAAGGAGCTGTCATTTGGACATACCCATTTCTGGGCAGCTGGCACCCCACAGTAACCAAGCAGCTTTATCCGGTCACAAGCAGTTAATTTCCTCTACCTCTTCCACTTCTTCAGAAGGTTTCTACTGGTGAGGGGCGAGTGGGTGGCTCAGTTGATTAAGCAGCTGCCTTCATCCCAGGCCACGATCCTGTGGTCCTGGGATCGAGCCTCGCATCAGGTTCCCTGCTCAGCGGGGAGCCTGCTTCTCCCTCTCCCACTCCTCCTGCTTGTGTTCCCTCTCTCGCTGTCTTTCTCTGTCAAATAAATTAAATCTTAAAAAAAAAAAATTCTGCTGGTGAGAAAGATTTCAATTACATTTTTATGTAAAAAATTCAAAATTAGAAACGAGGAAATGGAGGTTTTTGTGGGGGGCTTTCCCCCTCAGGGTGTAGGGCAAGGCTGCTGCCACTTACAAGTTGTGTATTTGTGGGGTCTTTAAAAAATGACTTCACTAATTTAGTAATCAGAAGAAAAAAAATAAGCGGTGCTGATTTTGTCTTTTGTTTCGTATGGGTTGCTGCTAGGCTTATTAGTGTTTGATGGGAGTAGAAGGGCTTTATCTGTGTCTTCAGACCTCCAAAGGTAGGATCATTAAGGCTAGAAAGTGTCTTTCTGCACGCTAGTTTTTTTTGTTGTTGTTTTTACATCTTACTTCCTGTTTAGGTTGTAGTTCTAAGGCTTGGTTCTGTCACTGCCCAGAATTCTTATTCTCTACTTCTGTGTTTTGTGTTTTTAATTTGCTTACGAAAATGCTATTATGATGCCCCTGGGAATTTCTTCTCCTTCAGAGGCAAATATAATTACTGCGGTGTTTGGCAGCAGCTGCTCCCTCCGCACGCGTGCATGTCACAAAATGCACCTTCTCTAGCACCCGTGAGAACTTTATTCTTAAAGAGAATCCTTAGTACTGGAAATTCTTGACGTAGGTCTTTGAAGTGTCCGTACTTTCAGAAAGGATCGATTTAGGACACGTTGGCACGTACAAACTGAGGACTTCTGCGCTGATTTCTGTAATTTCTGTAAAAAACAAAAGATGTAATTTTGCTGTTAGGGTTCATGCTGGCGCTGTTCATGTCTGTATAGCGCAAGCTTGGTATTTCTCAGGAAAGCTACTACTGAGAAGGACAGAAAGCATTGTGTTCCTCTCCTCCCCTCTTAAGAGACTTGGTTCTCGTGCAGTGCACTCTTCAGAGTTGTGTCTGGTGGACACTTGCACAGTGGACAGTGTGGGCCCCTGTGAAAGGATTCCCTGTATTTATTAGACGTGGATTCTTGGAAACCCTCTCAGTGTTGCTTAAAAAATATGAGTTGAAGATTGTAGAATTCTCCAGTGCAAAAGCGAGTTTGAGTAGGGAGTTTTAATTTTCATAGAATCTGCATGAATCCCAAAGGGGATGGTGAGAGGGATTTTCATATCTGAAGTGCAGCGCACTGGAGAGATCACTAACCCAGACCTTAGTCGGGTCTCTGGTAATTGTACCAGTTGTGTATATGATGCCTTGGTTTCCTTATCTGAAAAAAAAGTTGGAGGCCCCTTCATGCAGACTCCCTAGGAAAAAGGCACCCTTCACACCCGCAAAGCCCCACTAACATGATGGTAAAGAGGGGGTGTGCATGTGCACGTGTGTGTGTTCAGTGGCACAAACCCCAAAGAATGAAGAGAGCAAGGAGTTGGAAGTCCGAAAGCAGGCAGACCAGTGATACAGGGCTCAGCAGACCCAAGGAAACGGGTTGCTGATGTGGCCATGGGGATAGCCGCTACCCCCTAGAACCCTCCAGAAGCTCGGGAAGTAGTAGTATCAGGTACTTCTACAGATGAGAATGAAGGTGACGGCTAAGATAAAAATTGGTTGAAAGGTACTTAAAAAGCAGTTGGATACGCAGGTTCTTTCCCCATCCTGGCAGAGGACTAGAGACCTGATCACCCTCAGGGATGGTGAAACAGGGGCCCCTCAGCTTGGGGGCTCCTGGCTGAGCCTGAGTGCCTCTAGCCCCTTTCTCTTCTTCTGTCGCAGTGTGCTTGTAGCAAGGACTGCATCCTTCTGTCAGGAGGTTAGAATAGAGTGCTCTGGGGACACCTGGCTGGCTCAGTCAGCGAGTGTACAACCTGACCTAAGGGTTGTGAGTTCAAGCCCCACATTGAGGATAGAGATTACTTTAAAAAAAAAAAAAAAAAAAAAAAGATCGTGTTCCCTGGGGAATCTGATTGGACCAAGAAGAAGGACCGTAAGATACTGGTGCTGGAGGCTCCCAAACCGGACTTCTGGCCAGAACACTGTACAATGGAGAACTTCAGCCCAAGCCCTTGCAGTTAGTGCCCCACTCTTAAATGTGAGCAGGTGAAAGGAGCACTGTGCTAGGGATCAGACCAAACAAGGAGCAGCAGATGGAGAGACACAGGCAATGCTGGGAGAAGAAGAATGCAAAACAGCTGTCACAGGGTGAGGGGGAAAGGATTGCAGACATGAAAAAGAGTATATCGTAAGAAATGAACACTCAGGAAATAAAAATGACTTTTTAAAATAAAAAAATAGCAGAAATGAAAATTAAAAGAAGGGCTGGGGGGCCTGGGTGGCTCCGTTGGTTAATCGCCTGCCTTCCGCTCAGGTCACAATCCTAGGGTCCTGGGATGGAGCCCCGTGTTTGGCTCCCTGCTCAGTGAAGAGTCCATGTCTCCTCCTCCCTCTGCCCCTCCCTCAACTCGTGTGCAAGCTGTCTCTTAAATAAATAAAATCTTAAAAAAAAAAAAAAAAAGACGCCTGGGTGGCTTAGTGGGTTAAAGCCGCTGCCTTCGGCTCAGGTCATGATCCCAGGGTCCTGGGATCGAGCCCTGCATCGGGCTCTCTGCTGGCAGGGAGCCTGCTTCCCCCCCTCTCTCTGCCTGCCTCTCTGTCTACTTGTGATCTCTGTCTGTGAAATAAGTAAATAAAATCTTCAAAAAAAAAAGATTGAGAAGATGAGAAAATCAGAGGACCAGGAAGCCCAACATCTAACTCGTGTTTTCTGTTCTCCAGAAAGAGAGTGCAGAATACAGAAGGGAGGGAATCATCACCACAGTGATACCTCTAGTCCTGCCCCCAAATTCTAGAACAGGAGGATACGAATCTCTAGACTGTAAAGGTCAAACGGTCAACACAGTGGGCAAGAATAGAACTTGGAATAGAAATGTGACATTTCCTAAACCAAGACAAAGTTCCTCACACTTTCAGAAAGAATTTCCCAGTCACCTTCACAAAGAGCCGGAATTGGAATGGCTTCAGATTTAACAGGTATAGGTGGAATCTAGAAGGCAGTGGGTCGCACTCGCACAATCGCACAATCCTCGGAGAGAATAGTTTCCAGCCGAGCATTCTGTAAACCCCAGCACCCTGTGAATCAAGTGAGAACAAAAACAGTCAGATGTGCAAGGTTTCAAACACTTCCCATTCCCCCCTGCTTAGGAAGCTACTTGCAAGGAGTTTTCCAGCAAGAAAAAGGGAGAAATTGAAGTCAGGCAGAGCGAGGTGTCACACTGGTGAGAAGTGAAGGAGTCTCTAGGACACCGAGGAAGGGAGCCTGCAGGACGGCGTCTGCGCAGTGGGCATGGGGAGAGCCAGTCGGGATTGGATGGTGCAGGACCTGCTCCGGGAACACAGAGTGGAGAGAATGCCTCATGCTGGTGGACATCCTAAGCGGGCCCGTGGGTGGCAGAGGGCATGGTGTTAGTCATGATGCCATGTAAAACTAAGCAAGCAGACACAAAACAGTGACTCTAGGAAAAAAGAACAACCAAATTACTCACGAAAAGAAATCATAACTTTGCACATTTCTCAGCTATGAATAGTATCTACATACTTCAGTGTAAATACTGAAGATGGGCCCCACAGTGGAAGTCCGTGGGTAAGGCGACAGAAGCATCTGGAACAGCTGTATAGGAAGTACGTATTAAAGTAATTGGCTGAAGGGAATGAAACTAGTGCCCGTAGAGAGTAAGACATGGGGGGAGGCCGGTGCTGGTTGTTTTTTGTTTGTTTTTAATTATGTTGTTGAGTTCTGCGGCTGGACAGTGAGTGCATATAAAGCTGTAATACCAGTAAGCATAGAGACACTGGTTTAAACGGTATCATCTGGTTAACCTTTTTATTGATGGGTTCAAATTTTTAGCTGCCACAAAGAGCTAGTCCAGAATCCTGATTCTGCAGAAGATGATAGCTAAGAAAAATGCTTTGATAGGCCTCTTGAGAATTGCAGAATTGATGACCTGTGCTGGTCTGAGCTGCCTTTTCTCTTCCCCGTCTAGATTATCCTCTTGACTTGAACCACAGTGAAACCTTCCTGCAGACCACAACGTTTCTTCCTGAAGACTTCACCTACTTTGCAAACCATACCTGCCCCGAGCGGCTCCCTTCCATGAGTGAGTACAGTGCCCCCTGCTTTTCAAACTGATCTGTCTGGGGTTTTTTGTTTGTTTGTTTGTTTTTGGTTTTTTTATTAAAGTGAAAGGGAGGGTGTTCTCTGTCTCTGAGGATGCCTCCCCTGTGTGGAGAATAGAATGCCTCCCTGCCATTGGAAATAGGGATTACAAAAGTTACTTGTGTCCTGACCCTTCTTCAGCCCTTCTGCAAGGTTGCCTGTGTTCCTGGTATCATTTTCTACCATATTTCTCAGTCTTTTCCTTTGCATGTACCCCCTCCTTGATGACTTGGGGCCTGTTAGGATGTCCTAGAGAAAGTACAGGCAACCAGCTTTATCTTTTAGTATAAATCCCATGCTGATTATACCTTGTTTGGTAATATGGATGAACGTGACTTTCTCCAAGCATTGGTTCAGAATTCTGTGGTCTTGTCCTTTCGTTCTTGCCGCCTCCTGTATAATCTCAAGCAACGGCAGTAAGCCATTCTATATGTTCCGTGCCTTTGGGCTTTTCAGACAGGCCCCTTTCATCGCTTAAGTCCATGATGACGAGTATTTGGGGTCTGGGCCGCATCACTCGGGATCATTGATGAATGAATTGGGGCCCTGTGTCTGTGCTTGCCTCTGGAGCACGCAGAGAGGCTCCAAGTTCAGCCTCATTCTTTCCTCCTTCCTCTTGAGAAGTTCAGCTGCTGTTACCACTGAGTCTTAATTTCTCGACTTGCTAAGTCAAGTGATGAGCTAAAATGCAGGGAGTTGCAAAGCAGGGGAAGGGCCTCCCATCTCTGTGAAAAACACAGTTAGCTGAAAAAAAGCACTGAACCTCCCTAGAGAGTGAAACCCTGCTCATATGGGGAAAACGTGCTGTCACTTTCTGGCCTCTTAATTCTTTTTGTTCCCCCCACTCTCTGTTTAGAGGGCCCAATAGACATAAACATGAGCGAAATCGCAATGGATGACATCCATGAAATCTTCTCTAAAGACCCAGCCATCAAGCTTGGAGGTCACTGGAAACCTTCCGATTGCGTGCCTCGGTGGAAGGTAGGGTGTGGGCCATGCCCGAGATGCTGGGAGGCCCACCTGGCCTTGCCATCCTTCCAAGCCACCATGGGATTCACAGACTGTGATAATTCGTAATTTGCACCCTATGGCCTGTTACAAAGTATCTGCATTTGATGGCAATACTTCAGAGGCATGGGTTTCCCTAAGGACACTCTGTAGCCCCAGAAACATGCATCGTTCCTATGACTGTGCAGGACCCCTTTGTCTTTTTTATAGGAACACTGGCTAAGCAAGGGGGAGGATTGGTAGGTGTCTTGGGCCACATTGATAAAGTCATCTTCACAAATTCACTGCTTCATGCCTTGTCCGGCATTGTTACTGTGAGTTTAGTGCAACAAAGAGTGGAGCTCCCCAGCCCAACATTGACAGTTGCTTAGTGGTTTTCTGCATGACGGTGGTCAGGAGGCCTCAGGGTGGACCTGGCCCCTGGCACTGGCCTGTGTCCGGCCATTCTTGTAACAAGTATTTGTTCAAGTGCAGCTTCTGTGCCTGATCTGGACTAGATGGGCATTTCCAGCCCATCACTGGGATGTAATATCAACTTAATGACCAGCATTTTAAAAAAATGTGTAAATGTAAAAGACAGATATATGTCAAAGTGTCAAAGCATGTTGTAAGGGGGAGTACTGTCTTGTGGAGTCCATTTTAGTTGAGTGCTCATATCTGTGGGCACATGTGTGCGGGTCATGGTGTAGAATGAGTATGTGCCTCTGGGTTGTGGTCTAGAGTGACTCATTCAGCGGGCCGACTGTGTACACAGTGTGGTGTGTGCTTATGTCCGAGGGTCCGCCTGCCAGTATAGCTCTCCATTTAGTGGAGGTCAAGGACAAGGTAGCCTTCCTGAACGCCCCGGGAGCTAGCTGGTCACCGATTCTGTGGCAGGGTCCTGCTGCAAAGCCGAAATTGAGGGCGTTAACAGGACGGCTTGTTTTGCGGTGACCCTCTCCAGGTGGCGATCCTCATCCCTTTCCGCAACCGCCACGAGCACCTCCCCGTCCTGCTCAGACACCTGATTCCCATGCTTCAGCGGCAGCGCCTGCGGTTTGCGTTCTACGTGGTTGAGCAGGTGAGTGGCCCGTCCTTCTCTTTCTGAGACAGCGGTTCAGGGTGGTTTCAGCCAATCCGCCTTGGCGGACAGAGCCAGTGAAACTGAACTCTTAGGACTGAGCCACCCAGAGGTGAAAGGGGAGCAGAGAGCAGCTCCGGGCTTCTGGCTGGGGTGTTACCCAGCACCCACAGACTTGAGTGAGTCCAGGATGGAACTTTGTTTACCCTCGAACAAAGGCCCCTCGTAAGGTGGTTTAGCCAGAGGTGCTTGGGTGGTGTCTTGGGGCTCTGGACCCAGGAAATTCCCCTTAAGATAAGGAGCGGTGGGGAGAAATGCCCATATTGTTCTTTCTTCCCTTTATGGGGCTGGATACTCCTCCAAAGGCCCAAGAGGTCGGATGCCTGCTCTTAACAACAGTCTTGGGAGAGAGGAGCATGGGCCTGTTACCCTTCTTACTTCTAAGGAAATCGAGGCCAGATACCAAGTGGCTTACAAGAGGCAGTGATGAGCCTGCGGGCCAGGCCCCACTCTGGCCGGGTGATCTGTGCCAGTTGGGTTCATGAACCACTCCTTTAGGCAGCGCTGAGGCAGTGAAGATGTTGCTCCCCGAGTCCTTTTAAAAATATAGTTTTGCTTCTTGTAGGTTGGCACCCAACCCTTTAATCGAGCCATGCTTTTCAACGTCGGTTTTCAAGAAGCGATGAAGGATCTGGACTGGGACTGTCTTATTTTTCATGACGTGGATCATATACCAGAAAGCGATCGGAACTACTATGGATGCGGGCAGATGCCCAGGCACTTTGCAACGAAGTTGGACAAGTATATGTATCTGTGAGTATCATTTCCTCTGGAAGAGGTTGAATCTAAAGGTCCTGCGAGATGCAGAGATGGCACAATCCTGTTAGCTCCGCCCCAGCGTGCCGCGGCTGGCGGGTGCATGAATGAGATGGAACACAGATGGGGCACTGCCAGGCAGTTACAAGGGATGGAGCCCTGTGCCGTATGGCCGGAGGGATGAACCTTGAAAACGCCGCTGTGTGAAAGAAGCTAGTTACCAGAGGCCACATGTGGCATGACTGTGCTCCCGTGACTTGTCCAGAAGAGGCAAATCCACAGAGACAGAAAGAACAGTGGTCGCATCGGGTTAATGAGGAGTGACCGCTGATGGGTGCAAGGCTTCTTTTGGGGGTGATGGAAGGTATTAAAATGGATTGGTGTTCGGGGTTGCACAACTCCACAAATACCTAAAAACAGTGGAACTGCATGCTTTTTAAATGGGTGAATCATTTGGAACGTACATTTAGGTTTCAGTAAAGCTGTTATGGAACAAATCAGTTAGAGAAAGATGCAGTTGGCCACAAAGGTCGATGTGTTTCAGCGCGAGGGAGCAGTGGCAGGTGGTGGAGGGCGGTAGGCGCTGTGTCATGTAGGAAGCAGTTCTCCAGGGCAATGGCGGCCCTCCCCAAGGGAAGAGACCACCTTCGATTCCCAGATGACTGAGGCTGTACGCTTCCTTCTAGGCTTCCTTACGCCGAGTTCTTTGGTGGAGTGAGTGGCTTAACAGTGGAGCAGTTTCGGAAGATCAATGGCTTTCCGAACGCTTTCTGGGGTTGGGGTGGAGAAGATGACGACCTATGGAACAGGTACTCCCCTCTTCCGGTTTCCAGGGCCTTCTAGAAATGCCACCTTAGGGCTCCCCAGACAGCACCACACAGATAGGATAGGGCGCGAGCCATGTAGGTAATGTGAAATGCTCCAGTAGCCACGTTTAAAAAGGTTAAAAAAAAGAACTTTGAGATGAAATGCCTTTTAATGTATTAATAAAACATGCCGATAATATATTTATCACACTATATCAAAAATAATATCCACCCAACATACAATCAATATGAAATATTAATGAGATAGACTTCACATTTATTTTCTCTCTTACTATACCTTTGAAATCTGGTACATAGTTTACAGTCAAAGCACATTTAAGTGAAACCTCCCCAAACCAGAGATCGTGTACTAGTGGCAAGAGCACGCAGATTTATCTGTTCTGTTGGATAAGGCTTATATTACACAAGTCTGTGAGAATGATGCTATATTTGAGTAGCATAAACGAATCTTTTTACCGAGTAAGTAAATAGTAACCTAATAAGGAACAAGTAAGCAAAAGAATCTCCATCTTGTATCTGTTGACTTTCTAGGTGGGCTTTAAAAATGGAAGTTACTTGTTGCTTTAATTACAAAGCAATACTTGCTGGTAAAAATTCAGATAATAAAGGTGCATAAACCAAAGGGTATAATTCTTTTTTTTTTTTTTTAAGATTTTATTTATTTATTTGTTAGAGAGAGAGAGTGAGCACAGGCAGACAGAGTGGCAGGCAGAGGCAGAGGGAGAAGCAGGCTCCCCGCCAAGCATGGAGCCCGATGTGGGACTCGATCCCAGGATGCTGGGATCATGACCTGAGCTGAAGGCAGCCGCCTAACCAACTGAGCCACCCAGGCGTCCCCCAAAGGGTATAATTCTTAATCCCCATTGCTATGCTGTCTCGTTCCCAGTAAGCAGCCGTTTTAATAGGGCTGTTCTTTCTCTACTTCTTTGTATTCAAACACAAACAACCCAGACCCATCCCTTCTCCTCTTCCAACCCTGTTAACACAGAGAGAACCGCTTCATTATCTTTAACAATTGCACGGCATTCCTTTATGGAGATGCACGATATTTTATTTTAATCCTTTCCTGTTAATGAATATTGTTTATAGTTCTGAACGTCCTTGTTCATGTGTGCAAATATTTCTTCAGAATTAATTCCTAGCTGTGGAACCACAAAGTCAAATAAATGCTCTTTTACATTTGGATAGTTGCCAGAATTTCCCTCCAAAAGTGATCACAGAAAGATTCCAAGCAGCCGTGCGTCAACATTCCCGCTTTCTCACTTCACCGCCCACGTTGGTTACAGACAAGCTTTTATGTTTTGCCACATTTCAGCCCTTGGCTGCTGTACTGGACAAAAGAACTCCAGACAATTCTTTCTCAATCTGAGAGGTAAAAATGGCATCTCATCCTCTTAATTTGGCTTTCTTAGGAACCTAGTAAAGATGAACAGCTTTTCCATAAACGTAACTGATTCGACTGGTCCTTGAATCCAGTTGAACTCCCCCAGGACATCTGTCATAATTCTCTGCTCGCGCTCTCCCCAGCTCAGCAGGAGCCCCCAGGCACAGGAACGGGGGAGCTGGTTCTCCCCAGTGCCTTGCACCCTCCCCAGGCAATAGTAGACCTCTGTGTATTTACCGAACCGGAGAGAGAACACATTTCCCAAGACAAAAGGAGGGTATCACTTGGAGTCAAGAGGAGGCTGTTGAAACAGTACTCCCCCAAGTTTTAAAATACGAAGACGACCATAGATTCCCTGTCGGTGTCCAGAGTCCGCCTCTATGCGCGACTTCTCACGGCCCTGTCAAGTGTCCAGCAAACCCAGCTTGTGAAATCCTGTCTTTATCACATTAAGGATAAGTAACCGGACACCTCCTTAAGTTCTGCTTTCCTCCTCGTGTTGTGAAGTTTTACATTGAGATCAGAGGATGTCATACAAGTTAGTTGGTCTCACTGATGATGGGGGAGTAGACAGTCACTAAGGTCCATAAGCAGGGAAGACACGGTGCACCTCGGACTTCACTGACTTGCTTTGTGGTGGGCTGTGGACAGGAGAGGCGCTGCCCACCAATGAGAGAAGCACCTTTGGTAGGACCCAGACAACCCGGCAGAGGGAACATTCATGTGTACTCACCTGTGGGGGAATGCTCACTGTTGCCCCTGTCCCTGAGAGCCTGTGTCACTCCTTACTCCCAAGAATTTTGAATTCCTTTTCCCTTTCAAAACATTTTGGTGTGGTAGACCTCTCTTCTAAAGCCGTGAACTTACCCAGGGGGATGGGCGATTGAACATTTAGATGGAGAAGAAGTTCTGCGGTTCAGCCTGGGGATTCTCAGCCTTGGCGTGGGTGTGGTGGTTTGGGGTACCTGAACATGTCATCTGAAAGCCCAATCTCTTTGTCTGGGACAGAGTACAGAATGCAGGCTACTCTGTGAGCCGGCCAGAAGGTGACACCGGGAAGTACAAGTCTATTCCTCATCACCACCGAGGAGAAGTCCAGTTTCTTGGAAGGTTGGTGCAGTTTATTTTTTGTTCTTACACATATCTTCTATCCTTCACATTTCCAGATGTCCCAGAGCATATCATACTCAACCCTCGTCTTATTCCCCACCTCCCCTCCACCGTCCTGGTCTGGCTGCTTTGTAGTTCCTAGATAGGTTTTCATGTACCTGTAAGGCAGGCATTTGTGTGAAAGCAGATTATTGGTGAAAAATTTGATCACAGATCTTTGAAGGAAATCACTCATTTGGCCTCTTAAGCTTCATGGTCTCCTCTGTAGTCTTCAGGGAGTTGGAAAAGATCCACTCAGTTGAGGGTCCTGTGTAACTTACACTGACAGGGCAAAGCAGAGTTGGCTCCCCTTTCTGTGCGCTCCGGTTCTGGAAGGGTACCCCGGAGCTTCTGTTCGTGTGGGCGCACTTGATAAGGAAGTTCCATGCTGGACTAATTGGGGCATGTGGATGGAGTGACAGCTCTGTGTTGAGTTCCTTTTTGTCTTATTCACCGGGAGGAGGACTGCTGCCTGGACGACCAGTTCTGATTGCATGAACTCTGTTGTCAGGGGAGTGAGCAGGCACCGAATGCAGACCCGACCTTGCTCATCTGGTGTATTTGTGATATCTTACCTCCCGCTTCCCCGTTCCGCGACCTTACCTTGGGCCAACCATTGAACAACGGGAGCCTTGGGAGCGGGGCATTAAATGAAACGATGTCATAAGTAAAGCCCCTGGCAAGTAGGAGGGGTCTCTAATAATAACCTTCAGCAGGGCGCAGTGGGGCGGGGTGGGCTCGTCCCCCGGCCATGGGATGTGGGAGAGCTGCCCTGGGTTGTGGCCTGTGTGGGGGCTGCCCTGCTCTGTCCTCCAGCATGAGGACGTGGGGCCCTCCGTCAGAGCCACCCCTCCGTTCTCTGCTCAAACAGGTACGCTCTGCTGCGCAAGTCCAAAGAACGGCAGGGGCTGGACGGCCTCAACAACTTGAACTACTTTGCAAACATCACGTACGACGCCTTGTATAAAAACATAACTGTCAACTTGACACCCGAGCTGGCTCAGGTGACCGAGTACTGAGATGAGGAGAGGACCTGTGTCTGCTTCATCCACCGCCACCAAGAAAGCAGCCTGGGGAGAGGTCTTGGGGTTCCACACAGGAAGAGAATAGAAATACGGTGTCTGGTGAAGATCGCAGGGTTCGGGGAGAAAATGTGAACAGAGAACACGCACAAAACGCCTTCACTGTGGCTGGGAACATCCTTCGTCAGGACTGGCTTTCTGTTTTCACAAGATGGACGTCGGTCCCGCTGCCCTTCTCCCCTGGTCTAGAACCCCAGCGTCCCGTCCCAGCCGGGATCTCCAGAATAGGAACCGATGCCCGCCGTGGTCCTGGCGCCGAGCCTGTTCCTACGAATGGCCGTTGGAGCTTCTCGGCCTTCAGAGCAAAGAGGCAACCCCACAGGGCAGCTGTGTTTTAGGGAGAGCAAGTGAAACTCCACACACCATTCTTCTCCATCTCTGGTGTTCTCTTTGGTTTCTTTTTCTTTTTCTTTTTTTTTTTTTTTTAATTACCTGCTTTGGGTGGGGATTCAGGGTGGGGGGAGGGAGTGGGGAAGATAAATAGACCTATAACAATCACTTCTTGAAGAAGTATAATTGTAAATAAGCCATGTAAAATGCCTTTTTTAAATTTAATTTTATAGCTGGCTCCAATTCAAACAGGATTTATATATTAGATCACTCATTTGGTTGGCAAATGCAGGGACTCAGTTAAAATGCGGTGGAAGGCTATCGCCTCCCAGGTTTCTATCGCTTTGGAGGGGAGTGGGTATAGGACGTGTCACAAACAGATGGGGATGGTCCAGCCTATTACTGGTGGCTGACTCCTGTCCCCTCCCTCCTCTTGCAGAATTCTTGCTCTTGACTTTTGCTGTGGACTCTGTCTTCCCTGTTGGGCACATACACTCTCATCCCAGTCTTCGGCTAAACAGGACCTCTACCTGCTCGAAGCAGACCCCTTCGGGGGGCCTCCCATGCACACGCCCCTGGGTCTCTGGACTTAAGTTTTTGTCCTTTCATCACCAAGAGTGGTGGGGTCAGCTGGGTGGGTTTTCTGCCTCTTCTCCCCCCCCCTTTTTTTTTCTCTCGTGGAACTTCCCACAATTCCTGAAATCTGTGCCTAAATTATCTACTAGCTTCAGTGATTCCTCTGGATTTTCCCTTTTTGGTTTCTGGGAAGATTCTTTGTCAGCATTGTGAACTAGTTCATAGAACTAATGAGCGATGGACTGAAGCAGTCAGCCAGGGAGCAGGTGACACTTGTGTGCTGTGGCTCAGCTGGGGGCCAAGGTGGGCCCAGTCAGAGCTGTGTGGGTAAACAGAGCTCCGGGATGCCAGGACCCAAGCCTGAGTGCCGGGTTCACACCCCATGCACTTCTTGAAGTTACATTCTCAATTGCCCTTGAAATTGTGCCTCTCTGTTTTTCCCTGAGCCAGAGCCTTCAAACCGTAGTCCCTCTTGGCTTCTGTAGGATTCTGAAAAATGCCAGTCTTTTCCTCTCCTTTTCCATAAAGCATATTTATATATTGTGATTAGGAGTACTTTCTGAAAAGTACTTCATATTTTTTTTAATTGCCTTGTTTGCCTTCAACTTCCTTAATTTTCATGGTTTACATGGATGTGTGTGTAGGGGTATATTTGTGTATATACATGTGGGTTGGGCTTTTCTCCGTTGCATGTGTTGGTTCCATGGACATATGATCCCCACAAGCTGTGGGAGTGATTGGCCAGGCCTTGTTTTTTGTTCATGCTTTTGTTCTTTTAAAGAATAGAGCGGTGTTGTAGAAAACCAACTGCGTTACAAAGCTCTTATCGGCTTATATGAGAGAGCAGGCTGCTGCCCTTGAAAATGCTGGTAAGTTGTATCATAATGTTGTAAAAGAATGTTGAGCATCTCATGCTTTAAAAGACCTTCATGAGGGAACATTACACACAGGAGCTCACTTGGTTTTCCTTTGAAGTCTGGTGCACAGAGCAATAAAGATTTCTTTCCCCTTTCCTCCCACCTCCCCTCAGGCCTGTGTGCTGGCCTTGACTCTGCCCCTCCTCCTGTCCTCTCTCAGCCCCGAAGGCCGTCAGCGGCTTTCAGTGGGACACAGCCATGATGTCATTTGGAAGAATTTGTCAGAACAGAGAGATCCTTGGTTAAGGATGACGTGTGTGTACCCGGCCATGTTGTAAAATGGTCTTGTTCGAAGCTTTTCACGAACATACCTGCCACCAAGAACAAAACGTTGGCAGAAGGCCACACAGCTGATTTTAAAAAGAAAACGCCGATTTGAGGCCAAAAGGAAGGTGTCTTTCCACTCCTTGAAGTAGGGTCACTGAAATTACTTTGCGATCGTGTGTGAGTTTGTCTTACTAGTGGAGATACCCTACCGTGCACCGCCCCATGGTTCACCCGCCGAGCTGTCGTGGGAATCATGGAAGTTACAGCCAGCCAGCCAGGCCCGTGAGCTGTTAGTGGTGTGAGATTCTCATGTTTAACAAAAAAAAAAGAAAGAAAGAAAAGAAACGGATAATAACAACCGAATGTGACCTTGTGCGTATTTTGGCAGCCGAAACTCTTTCAAGGCTACCGATGGGTGACCTGTTCAGTCGGTCTTGTCTCAGCTGTGCGCAGGGAAACATTTGTCCTTTCACGCTGTTTTTCTGGGCGAGGAGTTAACTGCAGAAATACTCCTTCTGACGTGGCAGGGGCTCCTGTTGGAGCTCCTGTGTCTACCACAGTCACGAGTAGCTGAGCACCAGCCACCTGTCCTGATCGTGCCCGCTCTCCGTTGACGATGGCATTGAACGTAGCTAGCTTCCTTCCATCACGACGTTCTTTTTGAGCTTGCTCTTATGTGTTAAGAGGTGCCAGGGGTACATTTTTGCACTGAAATCTAAAGATGTTTTAAAAACACTTTTCACAAAAATAGTCCTTTGTCATTACATTATTTACTCATGTGTTTGTACATTTTTGTATGTTAATTTATGAATGATTTTTTCAGTAAAAAATACATATTCAAGAACCAAACCTTGGTGGTCGTCTTTCTTTGCCTAGAACAGTCTGGCTTCTAGGAGGCCTTTCCCCTCTTTTTCTCATGGAGTTCAGCGTCTGTGTGATGCTTCAAGCGGCTCGGCTTCCACCTGGCTCGGCTGACCCCGGGGTGCTCCCGAGGAAGACTGCCCGCCCGAGCCCGGTGACCAGACCAGCCTCAGCCTATGGAGCAGAAGCACTAACCCCACTGTGCAATCCGAGCGTCCTCCCACACTTGGGTTTTCTTTCCAGAATGGGCCCAGGGGATGCCCATCAAGTCAAACAAGACACCTGGGCAGGGAGAGGGTGAGGGTATTTGGGAGTTTGGATCCAGAAGTTCCTCTGGGATCTGTCCAGGGTTCACCTGGTTCCGCTTGGAGATTGTGATCAGAGCTTCTGTTTGTTGAATGTTCACCACTCACTGATACTTACGTAGTTTTGTGTCCAAATGCCAGGAATATGATGATTAGCAAAAAGGACAGGGTGAGTGGCCTCATAGAACTTACTGTCCTCTCTCCCCACACCCCCAGTGGAGGGTATGATTAAAATTACAACTGGGGCGCCTAGGTGGCACAGTTGGTTAAGTGTCCGACTCTTGATTTTGGCTTGCGTCACGGTCTCGGTTCTGGGATCAAGACAGTGGGGTCTTGGACTCCCCACTGTCCCTTCCCACTCCCCAGAAAAGAAAAATACAGTCTTTTTTTTTTTTTTAAATTACACCCACAAAGAGCGCCGCAAAGGACATGACTGCTGACCACAGGCATATGGCGTGGAAGGGGTCCCTGGCGGGAAGTAGGTGAACAGTGGGGGTGGGGGGACCATCGGGTTACCGGGTGAGCTGCAGGACAGAACACTGCTGGGCCGGTGCAAGGGACAAAGGGCTGCCCTGGCCTCCAGGTGGATGGGGCCGGAATGCCTGGTGGGACCTTCTGTGCCAAGGTAAGGAGGTTGGGTTTTATCCTTGTAACAGTGACCCCGAGAGTTGCCAGCAGGAGGGGCTGTGTGATGTCATTAAACGTAATCTTACTGGATGGCTCTGGTTGCAGGGAGAATGGGGGCTGCAGAGAAGCAAAGGAGAAAGAGGGAGACCAGGTTAAGTGCAGACAGTCACGTGGGCACAGTATGGCGGAAGACCACAAGATTGGTTGTGAGCGTGTTGAGTTTGGGGGCTCTGAGGCCACCAAGCAGGGCAAACAGTTGGGACGTACTCCGGTTTGGGGACTCCAAACAGTGGGGACCAGGGTGGATGGTGTCTCTGATGGCCTGGGAGACGAGCCCAGATTCAGGAGTGGATGCTGATGCCCTGGAGCAGGGTAGAGCAGCACCCTCCAGGGAGAAGGTGGCCTTGGCTCCAGGCTTGAAGAGCTCCACGGTTTACAGCTGAGAAGCAGAGGGGGTGGGAGCAGGGCAGACAAGGGGGTAGGAGGAAGCGGCAGAGGGCAGGACAGGAAAGGGAAAGGAAGGGTTGGAGGGGAGGGAGGGGTCCACAGTGCTGAGTGCGGGGAAGACAGGAGGAAGATGAGGCTCGAAACTATGGGGCATGGGGGAGGGCTCCACACGGTGGGGCAGGCCACAGGGGAGGGGGCTGAGAAGGGAGACGGTGAAGCCGTGGTGAGGGCAGCCGCCTCTCCAATCCCATGTGAAAGGGCAAGAAGAGAAGGCTGGGCGCTCAGGGAGGGTTTGGATCCTGATTTTCCTACAAGAGAAACCTACGTGGCTTGAACCATAGGGAGATGGGGACTGGAGAGAGAGAGCTGAATATCCAAGAGACAGGGGCTAATTTAGCAGGAATGTTCCTGAACCACTGGCAGTGGATGAGACTAAACAAAACCCAGGAGGAATTAGGAGCCCTTCCTCCGTCAGTTCTGATGGGCAGACACAAATAGCCCGTGAAGACTTGTGTGGCTGTTTAAAGAATCAAGGATCCCTTTCAGTAAGAAGTCACCAGAATTGGAATTGGGCAGAATTGATTCCTGGCATTACCACTTCCTCCCCACTCAAAAAAAAAAAAAAAAAAAAAATTTAATTTGGGGGAAGTACAGTCCTAAAAATAGTAGTTCCCATTTGTTGGGGTTTGTGCCAGAGGCTGTGCCAGTTAGTCTTCAGCCCTGTAAGGAAGACATTGCCCCGCTTTCTCAACCCTTGGCTCTTAACATCTGGGGCCGGATCATTCTCTGTACAGGGAATGGGGGGTAGATAGCTGGACCCTTGGCCTCCACCCTCTACAGACCAGTAGCAGCGCCCCTCCCTCCCCAGTCGTGACAACCAAAATTGTCACCAGACATTGCCAAATGACCCTGGGGAGAGCAAAATCCCCTGATGACAGCTGCAGCTCGAGAGTTGGGGAGCGAGAGCCACCAAAGCTGCCATTCGCTGGAGGTCCCAAGACCAGCGCACAGAGACAGCTGGGGTCCGCCCCGACGTGAATGCTTGGAACCCCTAAGCTCCTTTTTTTTTTTTGTATATGTGCTCTTAAATGCCTTCTATTTACGGACAGTTCATAAGTATTTTTTTTTAAGATTTTATTTATTTATTTGACAGACAGAGATCACAAGTAGGCGGGGGGGGGGGGGAGCAGGCTCCCTGCTGAGCAGAGAGCCTGATGCAGGGCTCGATTCCAAGACCCTGGGATCAAGTTCATAAGTATTTTTATGGATAAAAATAACACATGAGTACAGCCTCACTGAGAAAGTTTGAAATCCCTCACCCTTGAATGGTGGGATTCGGCTTGTCTTGATGCCTGTCTACCTGCATGCGCCTCTGGGAAGAGGAAGACACGTTTACATTAAAGAACAACAGAAATTGTCTTGCAATTACTTGTGGTTTTTTGTGCTAATATTCCATGGAGATGGCTTCCCTGTGATGGAAAGGCTTCCTCAAAGCAAGCTCGGGGTCCCCTCCTCGAGCTTGCTTTGAGGAAGCCTTTCGCGTGAGCGACACACTAATATGCTACATCCCCGGGCCTCCTTTATTTTGTTCCACGAGATTTCGGACTGTGAATCCTGTATTTTTATGGGTTCTTTGTTCGTCGGCTGTCAACCCCACTTAAATGTCGTCTCCATGAAGGCAGAGACCGCTTTGTCCTTGCTCTCTCCCTGGTGCCAAGAACTGGCCCCAGCACGTAGTAGGTCCTCAGGAATCTCTGTTGAACGAAACTGCCTTCTTCCTCCAAACAGCCGCATTTATTTAATGCCTTCCCTCCTGATGGACGTGGAAGTTTTTTCAGTTTTCCCCTTTTTCCACGGTCCCATCACATGCCCCACAGTGAACACAGCTGGGTGTAAATCCGCGGGCCCGGTGTCACTAGGTCAACTTGAGTCTCAGAAGGGACAGGAAGTGGAGTGGTGCTGGCCAGCGATAGTGCAGTTCCATTTTTGCAGGATGAAGAAGTTTTGGGGATGGGTTGCAAAACTCTGACTCTACCCAGCGATACGGAGCTGGGCATGTAAGAATGGCTAAGATTCAACTTTCATGTGATGCATATTTTTACCACAATCTTAAAAATAATAAAATTCTACTTATGAGGGGCATGTGGGTGGCTTGGTCAGCTGAGCATCTGGCTCTTGATTTCAGCTCAGCTCATGATCTCAGGGTCATGAGATCGAGTCCCACGTCAGGCCCTGCACTCAGCGGGGAGTCTGCTTGAGATTCTCTGCCCCTCCCGCCCATGTGCCCACGTGCACTCTCTCTCTAAAACAAAAAATCTTAAAAAAAAAAAAAATTCTACTTATTAACCTCATCCAGTAGGAACGTCCATGCTCTCCACTTGAAGTCTTGGTACCCGCTAACATAATAGGCCCTTATCAAATATCGGTTGAATTAATTCGTAAATTTTTTAAGAATCTGTTTTGCCTGCATGCTGTTTTTGGTCATCCGTTGGGGCAGAATGACAGATGCAAAAACCTCATGTCCCGCGTTACCCTCCGTCGCCAGTAGCTCTCTCTGCAGCCTCGACAAGGATCCAAGAAAACACGGTTCAGGGTTGTGTCCTTCCTCCACTTGTCAGCCCGGCTCGTTTCCGTGTAATCTGTCACTCCTCACTGTCACTCCCTTTTAATCTGTCACTCCTCACTGTCACTCCCTTTTCCTTTGCACCCACAGAGCCTCAATTGTCTTTTCTTCCCTCGTTGGCCGGTTCGGTTTCCTTCCACGTCACTGCTAGTACGTGTTACACGGTGATGAACCAGCTGGGACACCTTGTTGCTTTCATTTTCCTGGACTCCTTCCTTGTTCTGTGGTCCCTCCTTCTCCATTCATACTTCTCTTATGTTTTAGCCTAACTCCAGGCTTAGCAAGCTATGGCCAGCCAGCCGCCCGTCTCTGCGAATAAAATTTCACTGAAACACGGCCATGCCATCTGTTTACGTGTGGCCCACGGCAGAGCTGAGTAGTCGTGACAGGCTCTGTGTGGCCCCCAAATTGAAACTGTTTACTCTCCGGCCCTTGACAGGAAATGTTTGCCAGCCTCTTGCTCCCGAATTCATTTCATGTACACAAGGTTACATTTTGTCTTTGAGCCTTGGCACTTGGAGTAGTGAGTGATGGGAGTGCATTTAAAGCTGACGTTGGGGACATTAGCCTCGGGGTGGGGGGGCAGTTTCCCTTGCTTCTCCCTGTGCTGGGGACACTTTGGTTTCAGAGGGTACAGGTCTTCCCTGAACACCCAGTCGGAAGCAGCTGACTGCCCCAGTCCCGTGTGATTTTTCTTCATAGCGGATCACTAGGTGATCTCCTTGTTCATTTAGTTGTTCCCCGGTGTGTGAGCTGTCTGCCCCTCCCCGCAGCACCGTGAACTTCCGAAGGCGAAGAATCTCAACTCTCCACCGTCCACAGTGGCCCGTGCAGGAGATGGTGTTAAGATATTTGTTGAAAGTAAGAGAGACAGAGAGAGACAGGAAGGGGGGTGTGTGTGTGTGTAGGGGAGAAGGTGTATCTGCCCAGACTCCTAGGCTTCTCGATTTGTCCTTCTATGGGCCACCCTTGGTTTCATCTAATTTCTCTTTATCTGACAGCAAAGGAAGTAGAGTCCGGAGAAGGGAAGTGACTTCCCGAGGCGGCCGAGCCCTGGTTGTAGAAGTGGGATCCGGCCATCAGGCATCTTCCCACATCCCCGCTCTTTCTAGAATTAAGAGTAGGTTTACTCTCCAACTTCCTCTCCTCCTTACCCCTTGGCTCCCCACAAAGCAGGGACCTCTTTCCTATTTGGCTCCTTCACTAAGCCACCCACTATTGTTCTGGAAATAAATCGCACCGCTTCTGTGGTGCCGCCCTGGTGAGCAGTCATGAGGCGCGGAGGGACCTGGGCGGGTGGCACAGAGGACAGAGAGGAAAGGTCTGCCTTTGGGGGTGACAGAGAAGGCTGGAGAGCTGTGCTCGTAAGGGAGCTGCTTGGCTCATACCCTCCCCGGCAAGTTTTCTGCTGGGGACAAGCAGAATTCATTGCGTAAGCGGTAGCTGTCTGTCCTCACAGCAAATTCGCCTGAATAATGAATCATTATTCAGCGATCATGGTTATTAGGGGGACAGCGCAGCCCTGCTCTACTGTAGTATTATGGGTGCCAGGTTTGGAGCGAGCAATTGTGTCTGCCACATAGTGGGAGCCTCATAGCAGGCCTGGGGGTGCTCCTTCTCCTGATGATCAGTGGTAGCATCAAGGGTGGCTCAGGGCTGTAGGGAGGGGACATTTCAGATGAGACGTAAAGGACAGAGAATCAGCCATGGGTGATCTGAAGGAAGGAGTGTTAAGTAGAGGGAACAGCAAGTGCAGAGGTCCTGGGGTAGAACAGCTTCCTTCAGAAAAAGAGAAGGCTGTGGGTTGGCACAACATGGAGGAGGGAGACAGGGGTCACAGGCAGAGGTGGTGCTCAAGAGGCAGGGTCTTGGGGACCATGGCAAAGAATTGGGATTTTAGCCTGAGTATCTCCGGAGGCCGCTGGAGGGCTTTTAAGTACCAGAGTGAGGCAGTCTGATGTATGCACTGGGAGAGCTCCTCTGGCTTCAGGTCACTGGTGATGGAGTTGGTGTTGGAGGAGGGAAAAGAGCGGGAGCTGAGACAGCAGTGGGGAGCCTATGCCAGCCATCCAGCAGGTAGTGGTTGGCTCCAGGTGGTGAAGGTGCAGAGAAGCAGACCACAGTCCACATCTGCACTGTGGAATGCCACCTGCCTCCCCGTGGAGTCAGCCCTCTCCAGGACTTGCTCAGCCTGCAGCCATGTCCTCTCCACAGGGGCACCTGAAACCAATGTCTGGTTGACACAGAGATCCAAAGACCCCATCCTCTTGCCCTGATGGGAGCAGAAGAGCCGTCCCAGCTTCAGAGCTCGGCTGCGGCCTCTGTTGCGGCCACATCACAGCCCAGTGTCTCCCTGAGCCCCTTGTCGCTGCCCTCACTCCCTCGCCAGTGAGGCCCCAACTAAGTGGCCTGTGTGACAACCCATCAGAGTCTGCTTTCCAGTGACCCCAGCCAGGGGTAAGGACTGATCTGAGGAGCCATAGAAACAGGCTGTACTGCTCTGTGGGGGCAGGTCCCTTCTCCAGAGCCGGTGACTCAGAAGAGGGCCCCACCCATGGTCACACAGCCACCTCACCTCCATCACCACAGGGCTCCCATCCCACCTGCGGAACAAGAGAGTCCAGTTTGAAAGGCTTAGACTGGAAGTGGGCCTGCAAGACCTTCTAGAATCCCCGAGAACCTTCGCTCCTGATGCTGTGGGTCTTTGCGGCTTTCGCTGAGATTACACGGGAGGGAGCGTGTTTTTACTAACCTGCAGCCGCAGCGCTCTTCGAATTGGAGAACTGAGTCGTTATTCAAATCATCCCCTCCTCAGAGATACTGCCAGCCTCCTTTCTGGCGGACTTCAAAGTTTCCGTGTCACCACACTTTCCAGCTTGATACACTTTGAAAGTCTGACCAGGAGCAGTCACCTGAAACAGCAGAATGACTCCCATCTTCTAAATTTGAAAAGGTCAGCGGTCTGGGTATGAAGCGTCTGCTTCCGAGCCTTCCTGCTTACCGGCTGCTCGGCTCACAGCGGGCTGCTTTCCCTCGCTCACTCAGCCACTGACGAATTCTTGTATTTATTCGACCAGCCTCTCTGCTGCTGCTGCCGATCAGTCAGCCAACTGGTCCACTTCCTAATGGTTTAGCACGAATGATGTGTGTATCTGCTGGGGGTGCCGTCACCATCCTGTTTGGGACCAGTTCGGAACGCTCTGAAGGCCCAAAGAGCTTGCTGTCTATTCTACAGGCAGTGGGGAGCCAAGGAAGGTTCTGGAGTGGGAGAGTGGCATGATGGAAGTCATAGTTTGAGTTTGTTTATCTGGTTGCCCAGCCATCCATCCATGCAGCCGTCCTGTCAGCCCACAGATATTTCCTGAGCATCTATTTTGTGTCAGACACTGCATTCCCGGCTTCCATCTCTGCCGGTGAACAAGACAGACCTAAATCCCTGCCTTCACAGGGATCCCGGGGAGGCTAGCAGGATAGAGAGAAGATAGAGAGGTAGAGACATAATACAGAATAAATAAGTGGGTTCCAGATGTGAAGAGCGATAAAGGAAATGAACAGGGTAATGGCAACTGAGAGTGACCAGGGACAGGGTCAGGCTCTTTTGGTTGTCAGATGGCCAGGGAGGAGACCTCTAGGGAGGTCATGATTCAGCTGACTTAAAAGAAGCAAGGCAGTTATGAAGAGAACAGGGATAAGAGTTACAGAACGAGGAAGGGCAAAATGCAAAAGCCGGGAGGCAGGAAAGAATTTAACTTGCTGGAGAAAGTGAAAGGAAGCCGGTCTGGCTGAAAGGGAGGGGAGGAGGCCAGAGTAGGGTCCCGGAGGCCCTGGGGAGAGCTTTAGAATTTGGGGGAGAGCAGCCAGAGGCCAGTGCAAAGTTTCGGCAGGGGAGTAACCTGTTTTGGCTGCCCTTGGGAGCAAATGTGGCAGCAGAGAAACCAGCAAGAAGGCCACAGGCGAGCATGGAGGTGGCTTGGACGAGGGTGGTGGCAGTGGAGATGGACAGAAGTAAAAGAAAAGCAAAGACTGGCGGTTCTGGGTGGGCTTGGAGGGGGTACGTGTTTGGGGAAATCAAGATGTCTTTTTAGGGTTTCAAGTCCAGAGCCCAGGAGAGAGATCAGGCGACCAGGAGCAGGGGGTGCCACCATTGGACTTGGCGGCAAGAATTGTGACATCAAGAGCCATTTGGTGGCACAGAGGGTGGAAACCTGGTTGCTGGGCACTGAGGAGGGGCTAGAATGAGAAGTGGGTCAGGCAGTGCAGACACCGCTCCCCAGAAACCTGATGCGAGAAGGACGGAAAGGATGGGAGCGGTCAGATTCTGGCGCAGCAGTCTCCTTCCTCTGGGGTCCTGTTACCTGAGGGGGCCCGAGCCTCTGCTGCACCTGCGGTATCTGAGCTGCCTTTATCTGCCCGCCCTTCTGCCCTGAGCCTGCACCAGTAGCCACAGTGGGCCAGCACTCATAGGACAAAGGGACAGGCACTGTGCTCTGGGGTTGGACCAGGCGACAGGCACCCGGTAGCAGGCCCAGAGGAGGCGCCCAGCGGGGCGCTTCCTCGAGGCCACAGAGCAAAAGCAGGAGGGCAGATCAGGTGGCAGCTTGTACTGTCTCCCACAAGGCAGCCTGCCCAGGTGCCTGTGACCAGAACTGCCCAGAGAGTAAAAGGGTGTGGATGCGCCCTGGGGCAGCCCCCGGAGACATGGTGAGGGGCACCTCCCCAGGGCACTTGCTGGCTGCTAGAGGTGACCTCCAGGCCCAGCCTGCTGGCTCAGGAGACCTGTGTCGGGTCCAGCAGGCAGCCTCAATCCTTTCCAGCCCAGCAGACCCCAGAGATGGACAGGCTGGGGCTGGACCCCAGCTTTGCTTCTTAGTAGCTGTGGCACCTAAGGTAAATCATTCAAACTCTGGAGCCTCGGCTTTCTCATCTGTAAAATGGGGATGACAATGATTAAGCCCTTTGAGAGGAGGACTTAAGATGCAAACCATTCTCAAAACCTTCCAGAAGTGCCCTCCTATCTTCTCACCCCACAGGCCTTGCAGGGCCTGGGCGCCTCTCCCCTGGTTTTCTCTGCCAGGGCCTCCCTGGCCTCCTGGCTGCTCCTCCCTCTCCGCTGAGCCCATTCCCACCTCAGGACCTTGGCCTGTGCCAGTCCCTCTGCCCGGTATGCCCTTCCCTCAGCTATTTCTCTGGCTGTTCCTTCCACTGTTTCCTCAGATCCCCCTCCTTGCTCCCTCACACTCCCATCCCGCTTCCTCCCTAGCACTGATAGCCAAAAGAATCCTGTTTGTTGGTTTCCCTGGCCCTCACCTGTCACTGAAATGTGAGCTCCACGAACGCTGGGACTAGATCTGCTTTGTTCCTGGCTCGAGCCCTTACCTAGGACATCGCAGATGCACAATGAACAAGGCTTTACAAATCGTAGCTATTTCTAAGTCCCCAGCGCTGTATGGGTGGAGAAGGGCCAGAGAAGGCCCAGCTTTCTGTGGCTGGTTTGTCACTCCCCCATTCATTCACAGATTCATTCAAAACCGACTCTCACCAGCTGTGTGGCCGCCCTGAGCTGGGTGCTGGGGGCAGAGCCACAGAGCGTGGTGTCCTCGCTGTGCCAATGCTCGAGGGTGCGATGGCGTGGCCCTCAATTCCCAAGCCTTCCGAACCTCCCCTTTGCCCCAGGCCTAAGTCCACCATCCAGGTCTGCCGTCCCAGTCTGGGGCCAGCCAGCTTTTCTAGCAGGATCTCTCAAGACGCCCGTGGCCACAGTCGCTGCTGTGTGGCTTTCCATTCCCAGGGTCTCTTCTCTAGCTGCTCCCCCGAGTCTGCGATGGACCCAACCACCTTAACGTGTGGTCGAGCTTGTAAATGTGTTTGCACGAACGTGCGGGGGTCACCCACCTGCCTCAAGGCCCTGCTCACATCCTCCTTCCCCTCCTGGCTCCAGTGTGCCTTGACGCCTTCTCTGTTCTCAGTCATCAGACTGAACCCTCAGCCTGTCAGCCATGCTGGCTCCTTCACAGTCCTGTTCCCCTGGAAGGCTCTTGTTAGCCCTGCCTTACAGTTGGGGAAACTGAGGCCTGGCCTGGGGAGATACCATGTGCCTCCAGCCAGAAAACAGGAAACCTGAGCCAAACCAAGGTTTGTCTGAATGAGAAACCCCAGCTGTGCTCCCCTGCTGGTCTTCATGCTTAGTACCAGCAGACAGCACGGCCGGCCACCTGCTGTCACCACCTGCCGGGTCACGTCTGGTCCCCTTTGCTCTCGTACATGGCCTCCACCATCCTTGTAGTGTTGGTCCTGTTTTTCACCCCGTTTTAGGGGCGAGCTGAAAGTCAGTGAGTTGATGTGGCCAAGGACAATTCAGCTAGCCAGGGGCGGGGCTGGATTTAGAACGAGGCTGTGAGACCTCGGGGCCCTCACACCCCTGCCCTGCGTGCCCAAGTGCCTGCATCTCCCTCCTCTACCCTGGGAAACAGGAGTCTCTGAGAGGCTCCAGGCTTTCTATTGTTCCTGCCAGAGCTTCCTGGGAGCTGGCAAGAGGGAGCCACTGCTTGGGCCACCTCGGCCCTTCCTGTCTGGCTGTCAGTGGGCCTTTGTGTGGCCAGGTCTGGGCCAGCCCCTGGCCACACTCTACAGTTTCCTGATGACTTCAGGGCACTCAGCCAGCAACTGGGCATGGCCTGGGAAAACCACCACCCAAATGAGCAGGGCCTGCTTAGACGGGCAGGATTGATCAGCCCCTGGGCCTTTGCACCTTCTATTCCATCTGTCAGAAAAAAAACTTTGCTCAGTTTTTCCCATGACCAGTCCCTTCTCGTCCTTCAAGTCACAACTCAAATGTCACCATTTTAAAGAGGCTCCTCCTGACTTTGGGGCTCACTATGAGCTCCAAGAGGGAAGGAGTTTGTCTTGTGTGTGTGGGGGGGGGAGACTAATGATAAAGAAGTTATCAGTCCAATAAAATCCTTTTGGCTAGTGATCTGTGTTGTGAAAATAATCAGATGATGGATAGAAAGTATCTGGGCAGGGGGCTTCTCTGAGGCAGTGACATTTGAGCAGAGACTTGGATGAAAGGAAGAAGCCACCCGAATATCTGGGGGGAAAGAAAGTTCCAGACAGAAGGAACAGCAACTACAAAGGTCCTGAGGCAGGAGTATGCTGATGTGTCTGAGGTGCAGCATGGAGGCTAGTGTGTCTGGTGCAGAGTCACTGAGAGGAGGATGGTGGGCCATGAGGTCAGGGAGATGACCTTGGTGGGAGAGGGGGTAGATCCTGCAGGGCTGTACAGGTCACAGGGAGAAATTGCCTTTACCTCTGAGAAGAGTTCCTAGAGACATGACCTGAGGTGGGTTTCCACGGGCTCCCCTAAGCTGCCTTGTTGAGAATGGACTAGTTGCGGCAAAAATGGAAGAAGGGAATTTATTCGTCCAACCGAATGGACCCCCATACTGTGTGCCAGGCCTGGCCCCAGAGATACAGCAGCGAACCTCTGCCCTCAGGGAGCTTGCATGCTTGACAGGAAAGCCTGATGATAAACCAGAGAGGTGAGTATAATAATTAGCATGTTAGGTGATGGAGTGGAGAAAGGGGAGGCAGGGAAGCATCCCGGAGTGTCGGGGAGCGAGTTGGCACGGGCAGACTCCACGCTGGCTCCAAGTGTGTGAGCTCCCGCAGAGGGACCGTGGCCTCCCCATGGCTGGGTCCCAGACCCCAGCAAGGGGCTTGGCTCTGAAACGGACTCCCATTTCATTCTATCTGTGGGGAAATTCAGGGAGCTACTGGGACTTGCCCAAAGTCACCGAGCTAGTAACCGGTGAAACCTGGATGGAACCCAGGGCCCCTCTAGCCCATGGAGGGGGCGGGAGATGAACTTGACCCTTGGTGTTCCACTGTCTTGAATGCTTAACCGGCCCCTGGGGGCCAGCCGTGTCTGGGCGTCAGCTGTGCTAGCAGTAGGGCCTCCAGGCTCCGAGCCCCAGCTGAGCCCAGGCTCCAGCACGCAGAGGACACGCAGTAAATGAACGCAGGGGAGCAGGGACCAAGGCAGGGGCTCTGACTGCTTCTGAGCAATTTTTCCCTGCAGGGAATACTTGGCAGTGTCTGAAGACGGTTTAGGTTGTCACCCTGGGGAAGAGGGCGCATGCTGCCGACTTCGAGTGAGTGGAGGCCAGAGATGCTGCTATAGGACCCACAGTGCACAGGACAGCTGCCACCACAGAGGGACCCACCAAAGGGGGTTAGTTGGGAGGGACGGGCCCGCCTGCTGTGCGCTGGCGCCACCTGGTGGCCCCACGGGACAATGCAGCAGCCCGGGGAGGAGCCAAGACGGAGAAGCGGTCCCTCCAGGGTTCCGGTAATAATAATACCCACGGCAGGGGGGTAGCCGCGATCCCGTCTAGCCCTCCGCTCACGGTGCGCCTGCCAGGTTCATGCGAAGTGTTTTCTTCGGATTAGCCCCAACCACATGCAACTAACGGGCCGAATGGACACGTCTGAAACGGAACCCTCCACCTTGGCCCGCTCAAAGGCAGCTCCATCCTCCGCAGATGCTCGGGGAGTCGTCCCAGTCCTCTCGGTCATCCCCGGGTCCCCCCTGCACAGAACCACACCCCCCCCCGTGGCTCCCACCTCATTCGCAGGGAGAGCCAAAATCCCAAAGAGCCCAGAAGGCCCCCTCCACTAAAAATCGAAACACACTCCAGCCTGCCTCTTCCCCGCCCCTCTCTATTTTTATGTACAGCGGGAATCGCCAACGACGTGTTTTACTTATTTATCTCCCTCCCTGCCAATCTCTTCCGGGGAGAACAACTCCCTGGGGTCGCATCCGTGGGGTCACTGCGCTCTCCTCGGCATCCAGCACTGGCCTTGGGAGCAGCAGGTGCTCTGCAAACATGTCCTGAATTGGTTGGGCAGATGGATCCTCGGACCCCTCCCCGCAGCCTGGCACAGAGCTTCATGGGTTCGAGTCTTGCTTCCACCACCGAGGCTGCGCCACCTGGGACAAGCTAGTTGGCCCCCCTGGCCCTCGGCTCCCTAACAGGACTAAAAATAGTCCCCGCCTCATTGTCTTCCGACGGTATCCACGAGTGTTTCGGACCCTGTGTGGCACCGAGTGCGTGCTCAACGCCGACCATGCCTTACTTCAGTCACCGCTCCCGGACTTCCTCCTCCTCCTCTTCCACGCCCTAAGCCCCCGAAGGGGAAGGCTTATGTCTCAGTCGTGTTCTTTACTCCAGGGCACACAGTAGGTGCTCATTAAATACTGGCGTTGTGGGAAGGGAAGAGCATGTTTGAGGCGTGCCTTCTATTTGTCAATCACCTGAAGCAGGTTCTCCTAGTTTATGGGAGAAGAATCCGAGGCTCCCACAGGACAGAGGCAGGACCTGTCCCTCCAAGCTGGTGGGGTTGAGCGTCGGAGGTCCACGGGAGCAGAAGGAAGGGCTGTCATTCTGCAGAGCGGCCGGCAGGGGGCAACCGGCGACCTGGAACAACTGCGGCTCCCGCGGCCAGCGCTGCGGCCGGAGAGAGCGCCTCCCTTAACCTTTGCACCCTTGGCCTGTCACTTGCCTCTCGCTGGCCCAGACCCTGGTCTCGGAGGCTCTGTCCTACCAGGAGATGCCTTTCTCCTGCTCTGGGTCGAGCGCTTGTGCTCTCCAAGGGGCTGTGGTCAGGGATTCCTGCACATATTAACCCATGCGGCCTTCAGGACAACCAGAACGAGGGGGGCACTGTTATTGCCCATTAGTCAGAGGGGCCAACTGGGGTTGGGCTCCTGAGGTCACTAGCCGGGGGTAATGCTCTTCCACACTGCACGTGGGGTGTACCGAGGCAGATCTCCCGCCTCTGGTTGGATAAACACCATGACTGCCTTAGACATTTGCATGGTCTCCGAGGAGGGGCTGAGTGAGTCAGCTCGAAAGGGAGGGAGGCAGACAGCTGTGCCCATGAGCGAGGAGAATAGCAGAGCCTAATAGTTTGTTTAAAACATTTGTTGGACCCTCCCTATCAGGGAATCAGGAAAGTCGGAGATGGGGATGCTGCAGGGGAAGGGGAGGGAGCCCACTGGATTTTTCAGGGAGGAACAGTTCCCCATGTGGAAGTGGCAGGACATTCCCGGCTGAGGGGACAATGCGTACAAAAGCCCTGGGGCGATTCAAGGAACCCTAATAACTGAGTCTGTAAAAATGTCATAAAAAGATGGAGAAAGACAAGATGAAGGCAGAGGGATATGGGGCTCAGTTCTCCGACACTGAGAGGCAGGGGCACATCCCTGGGTCAGACCCAGGATGCACAGTGAGCCGGGGGAGGGGGGGGCAGAAAATCGCCCTCCCCCCTCAAAGGGCTAGCAGCACCCTCCCTTTTACAGATGGGGAAGCTGGGGCTCATCGAAGTGGGAGCAGCTTGCCCAGATGACCAGAATTTAAGCCCAGGCCCTCAGGCTCTGGGGTCTGCCCTCTTAACCACGGCACCGGAGCCTTCTAATCTCCAGTCGGTTGAGTTTTATGCTAACTGTGCTCTGTCTTCCCAATGTAGATTTTTTTTTTCAAGATTTTTATTTATTTATTTGACAGAGATCACAAGCAGGCAGAGAGGCAGGCGGGGTTGAGGGGGGAACAGGCTCTCCACCGAGGAGAGAGCCTGATGTGGGGCTCGATCCCAGGACCCCAGAACCACGACCCGAGCCGAAGGCAGAGGCTTTAACCCACTGAGCTACCCAGGTGCCCCATCTAATGTAGATTTTAAATGGACTCCCCACCCATGGTTTTTTTTTTTTAGCTGAATCTGTTTCTGTGCAAAGGAAACTATATATCATTAGCAGAAATGGAAAACCCATGTCATTTATCACCAATCAAAAATGATGGTGCAAATAAATACAAAAAGAGCTAAACAATGTCATTCCATTCTTGCTAGATCCTCTTGCTGGCCAGGCCGGGAGGCAGAGCCCAGTTGGGGCTTCTTTAAAACGGACCAAGAGAGAGTTAGCCAGATGCTGAGGGACAGGCTGGCAGCAAGGAAGCCTTTTCCGTTGGGATGCTCAAAGCAGCTGCGAGAGAATCCCCGTGGGGAAAACTGCCTCTCTGGTACCTGATGCTGGAGCAATCCAGAACAATCTGGAACAATCCAGAGTCCTCAAGTCTCCCAGCAGGGCTGGAGCAAGCCACCCACCCCAGGCCAGATGCTTCTTCTCCTCAGCTTTTTCTGGCGTTCCCAGGCCCTTGCTCCTACAGACCCTGAGTCCGTGCCCAGGTCGGGGTGGGGCGGGGGCGGGGGGATCCTGGCGACAGAGCCCTGACTGTCCCTCTCACCTTCTGCTTCTCCCTGGCAGAGCCCGTAGGGCAGGTTATACAGCTGGTGCTCACCCAGACCTCTCCAGGGTCTGAGCTGCAGAGACCCAGTGTTTGGTCGTTGGTCTTATTTTTCTGTTTTTAATAGAAAAATGTTCCCTGTACCACTAACTCTTTCCTGGGAAGGGTTTGGAAACCATTTCCAGATGAGAAATAATTTTAGGGGAGAGGAACAGCTGAAATTACAGGCCATTCTGCCACCAGCTCCCCCTGGGATAGACCAGCAGTGGTGGGGGGGCAGGACTGTGGGGGGCGCTCTTGAGACTGGATGCCTCCCCTGGCCGAGCTGTGGCCAGCCACGCGGGCACCCCAGATAGTCTTGGCGGCGTCTGTGTTTGGGGGCTGCCCACCCAAGCCAGGCATTCCCCACACATCCTCATTCCTTGCCAACACCCGACTCAGGCCTCTAGAAGCAGCTGTCATTTTGCAGGAAAGACCAAATCTAGGCATGTAGGACAGACCCCCCCAACCCACTGCAGCCCCTCGCTCGCACCCCCCCCTCCTCATCCCCCGGGGAGTCTGCGGGTCAGAGCGCACAGTGTCTGCAGCAGACAGGCTGCAAGGAAGAGCCTCAGAGCAGGAAACAGAAAGGGAAAGAGACTTAAATGAAATGGAGATTTAAAAACAATGGGCAGGGGCGCCTGGGTGGCTCAGTGGGTTAAAGCCTCTGCCTTCGGCTCAGGTCATGATCCCGGGGTCCTGGGATCGAGCCCCACATCGGGCTCTCTGCTCAGCGGGGAGCCTGCTTCCCTTCCTCTCTGCCTGCCTCTCTGCCTACTTGTGATTTCTGTCAAATAAATAAATAAAATCTTAAAAAATAAAAATAAAAACAATGGGCAAGTATTCAGTCTAGGGACCCCCACGGAGGTGATAAAATGAGAAAAAACAGCCGTGATAACCCATGACCCTGGCAGTCAGGGGAGCTGGGGAGCTGGCTGAGTTCTACTGGGCACCTGGAGGGGGACACAAGACAGTGTGTGTGTGTGTGTTTACCATAGTTATTAAGGTATCTCTTTGTGCCACATGGTTTTCTGTACCTGGGTTTTATTTTTAAAAAGAAAAAAGATTTAAAAAAAAAAGCAGACATATCATCCGTGCCGCTTTAGAAGGGGAGACTCGGCTGAGTAAAGAGGCTTTCCTATGGGTGAGCACAGACTACAATTTGAGGGGCGCTGGGTGGCTTAGTGGGTTAAAGCCTCTGCTTTCTGCTCAGGTCATGATCTCAGGGTCCTGGGACCGAGGGGCTCTCTGCTCAGTGGGGAGTCTGCTTCCTCCTCTCTCTCTGTCTGCCTCTCTGCCTACTTGTGGTCTCTGTCAAATAAATAAATAAAAATCTTTAAAAAAATATATGAGTTGAAGATTGTAGAATTCTCCAGTTAAAACCACAATGAGAGGGAAGCCTGAGTGGCTCAGTAGGTTGAAGCCTCTGCCTTCGGCTCAGGTCATGATCCCAGGGTCCAGGGATTGAGCCCCCGCACTGGGCTCTCTGCTCAGCGGGGAGCCTGCTTCCCCCCTCTCTCTGCCTGCCTCTCTGCGTACTTGTGATCTCTGTCTGTCAAATAAATAAATGAAATCTTAAAAAAAAAAAAAAAAAGAACTACAATTTGAACCCAGCCTGTAACCCCCATGGCTTGTTTATTCATTCAGCAAATATCTGCAGAGCCTGGGGTCTGCCCCCCCACCCCCAGGGCTACAGCTACACAAGGGAGACCCATTCCTGCCCTCAGGGAGCCCGGAGGCTGGGCTTTGGGACAGGACAGAGAACTGGGAAACACCCCCAACACACACACACACACACACACACAACGCCAGGACACAGAGGGATTCTGGGTAAAATGTGGCAAGGAAGTAGCCTTGTAAATGCATGACACAGACTTTAAGGGAAGTCTGCAGGGGTTCAATCAAAGAGGAGCAGAAAATTACAGCCCGAGCTAATGCCATGGGAGGGATCCTAGGAACTTTCGAAGAGACTTTTAGTTCTGAAATAAGTAAAAGTTGCAAGAATTACATAATTCTACCTGGATTTACTAGTTGTCCACACTTTGTTGAGTTTGTTCAATCATTCCTTCTCTCTCTCCTTCTGGAAATATCGTTCCCCCCCCGGAATCATTTGGGAATACGCTGCAGACGTGATGCTCCTTTACCCCTAAATATTTTTCATGTGCATTTCCTAAGAGTCATGACATTCTCTTGCACAACCACATAGCTATCAAATTCAGCAGATACGATCTAAAATCCGTAAATGTTTTGCCCACTCCCCCTGTAAAGTACTTCATAGCATTTTTTTTTTCTCAATCCGGGAAGTAATGGGGCCATGATGTCTCTCCAGTCTCTCTGAATCAGAGAGATTCTGTTCTTGATCCTGATATTTTTTGAGGAGTACAGGTCAGTTTGTAGAATGTCCCTCCTTTTGGGGTCAGCCTGACATTTCCTGATGACTCAGGTTGCATACTTTTGTTGGGAGCCACAGAAAGGATGTTGTAACCTTCTGGGTACAACTTATCAGGATACTAATTATTAGTAACCATTATTGATGATTATTACTATAATTTACTGGTGATGTTCATGTTGATTTCTTGGTTAAGGTAAGCAAAAATTTTCCTGTAATTTACTATTTCCCTTTGTAATTAATCATTACGTGGGGGCTCTATTTTCATATCTTATGCAGAGAGTGAAGACTGAGTTTTAGGGAATTAGAGCCAAGAATCTTGAACTGGGGACCTTGAGAGCCTCAGGCTCAGTTAAAGGGGAATTAGAAAAAAAAAAAAGTCTAACTTCTAGGTAAGAAGTTGAACTCTAGATTGGAAAAAAGTATCCCTTGATACTATGTAGCCTCAGGCCTGCTTTCACTTGCTTTGAGTTTTAATTTATAACGAGGTAAGGAAAAGGGAATCCAGGTTGATGGTGGCACCCAGCCCTAGGTCCAGGCCTGGCCTGGTCTGGCCAATCAGAACTCAGTATCCTGTAGATAGCAATTGGCAACACCTGGAAAATGACCCAAGCCAAGCCAATGAGTCTCTTTCCTGGGACTTCTTTAGGTGAATAGGAAGAGCCTGCCTTAGTTTAGAAGAACTGCTAGCCTTGTGTCTGGGTCAAGAGACAACAGGGACTCCCTGTGGGACACGGGGGTGTGTTCCTCACTGGTGAGTGCCCAGTGAATACAGGGGGAGGTCCAGAGAGCCACCCCCACCTCTTGTCTACGCCATCCCCCACCCAGCACAGCACAGGTCCTCAGGGAGCCTGGGGGAGGCGTGACAGCAGCAGAAGACATTCGGGTTTCCCCAGCACAACCTTGGAAGCCCGCTCCTTCCTTGCTGATGCTTCTGTCAGAAGGGGACAGAAAGAGCCCAGGGCCAAGTGATGGAGGGGAGAGGGCTAAGGCAGGCAAGGTGGGTGGCAGTGGGGAGGACGGGCCTGACAACCACTGCAGAGACACAGAAGCCTCTCCTGACCTTGTCCTGACCCCCACTGAATTGAAGACTCTGCCCCCAGAAGCCCTTTCTGCTAGGAGAGGAAGTCACCTATGGGTCTCTCCCGCCGCGGTGACTGAGCCTGCTCTGAGCAGACCCCGTGTAGGACCCAGGGATGCAGAGAGAGTTCAGAAGACTTTGAGACGTGCGCTCTGCAAGGTCCCCAGGGAACAGATCCCATGCACCTGAGAGGTGCATGAGATTAATGAGATTAATTAATGAGAGGTGCATGAGATTAATCCTGAGATTAACTCTGGCTGGGGAAGCCAGTGGGCCTTCAAGGGGGAGGTGTCCAGTGAGGAACACTTGGTCACTGAACGGTATTTTGTCAGGGGAAAGGTGGACTGGTGGGGGGGCACAGCCTAAGCAAAGGCCCAGAGGTGGGAGGAATATGGGAGATTCAGGGTACAGTGGTTAGAGGAGAGGAGGGGCAAGGGAGTGGAGATGGAAGGCCAGCAAGTTTGGATCAGGAACTGCAAGACCTGCTCAGGACTTTGGACAAGAAGGCCATGGGGAGGGGTGCCTGGGTGGCTCAGTGGGTTAAAGCCTCTGCCTTCGGCTGAGGTCCTGGGATCGAGCCCCGCATCGAGCCCCGCATCGGGCTCTCTGCTCAGCAGGGAGCCTGCTTCCTCCTCTCTCTCTGCCTGCCTCTCTGCCTACTTGTGATCTCTGTCTGTCAAATAAATAATGAAAATTTTTAAAAAATCTTTAAAAAAAAAAAAAAAGAAGGCCATGGGGAGCCACAGCAGGCCAAGACTCAGGCCCAGGGCCTGTGAGAGGCCTCAGGTGAGAAATGTGCTCGCCATCAGGGCTGGGCAGGTTCAGGGTCTCACCCAGGAGCGAGGGTCTCCCGACATTATGTGCCCTGAACTTTGCCTCACCTGAATCTCTAGTCTTGCCAGGGACGATGCGATGTGAACTTTAGAACCATCTCTCTGGGGATGCCTGGGTGGCTCAGTTGGTTAAGCGGCTGCCTTCGGCTCAGGTCATGATCCCAGCGTCCTGGGATCAAGTCCCACATCGGGCTCCTTGCTCGACAGGGAGCCTGCTTCTCTCTCTGCCTCTGCCTGTGCTCGCTCCTGCGCTCTCTCTCTATCTGACAAATTAAAAAAAAAAAAAAAAAAAAAAACCATCTCTCTGGTTGCTGGGTTGAGAAGGGACTGTTGGGTGGTGAGCACAGAAACAAGGCAGCTGAGACCGAGGCCCAGGCTGTCGCAGTTGTCCATGTGTGGTGGCCATGGGAGGGAGAGGGAGTGAGGAAGGTTGGGTTTGCGACTCTGGGGTGAAGGGACCTCCTTTTCACTCAGTGGTGTGCCCTGAGTGGTGTCCCTGTCACCCAAGCTGTGTGACCTTAGACAAGTTGCTTTACCCCTCTGTGCCTCTGTGTTCTCATCTGTGAAATGGGAATGACAGCACCTATCTAGGGAATGGTTGTGGGGGTTAAAGCACTAGGCTTCTAGTTGGCACTACAAAGTGTGGGCCACTGTTATTGTTATTGGTGATATTGATGTCAGCACTATCTCCCTCCAGACTTCATGGCAGTCTGCAGTAACTGAGTACATTACCCCCTAATCTTGCTCTGAACTTGAGGGTCCCAGACTCTAATATCCAGGACTCTAGTACCTCTTCCTGGTGCCCCCAGGGCCCCCAACACAGAGTTTCTGGTCCAGACTCCAATCTCCCCTGTCTGGGCCCCTATCAGGGCTCCCTGCCCTCATCCCTCTCCTGACCATGACAGACACATGCCCAGTGTAGCCTTGCACCCAGGAGCTGTGGTGCACCTTCCCTTCTGCCTCCACCTGCCTGTCCCTGATGCTCGTCTCCCAAAACTCACCCTTTCTTTGTCCGGACCACCATCTCTGCCCACCTTTGCAAGTACAACAACCTTCTTGCTCCTTCTGACTTAACCAGAGAAAGGTTTTATGTGTGATTTTAGATCATGCGTCCTGTCCTTCAAGTTCAAACAGCACAGATGTGTGCCAACATTTCCGATCTTTTAGGAAATCTGGAAAGCTGTTGATAGTAGTGTTTTCAGGGGAGGGGAGAGAGACTGTCGGTTTCCTGTTATTTGCATTTCATTAAATTTTGGGGAGAAATGAGTTTGCTTTTCTATTTTTTAAAAATTCTGCTCAAAATCTTGGCAAGACATGTAAGTGGCAAAAAAAAAAAAAAATTCAGATGACACAAAAAGGTTATGCAGTGAGGATGAAATCTTTCCCCCACCCTTGGCCCCCAGCCTTGCTGGTTCCCCTTCACACAGCAACCCCATGCCTGGTGTCCCGTGGGCTCTCGCAGGGAAAGTGTACATGACCACAGACGCTCTTTAGTTACACGGATAGAGGCACAACATACGCAATGCCTACATCTTGCTTTTTCTCACCTGACATGTCTTGCTGACCTTCATTTGGCTCGTGAGTGCTGCCGTCGTCCCTTTTCATAGCTGTGTAATATTCTACCACGCGGCTGGCCCGTGTTCCCCTTAGTCATTCCCTGGCTGTTGGGCCATTAGGTTATTTCCAGCTTTTTGTTGTTTCCAAGCAATGTTAGAGTCATTGTCGTTCTTAATACTGTCATGCGTGGGGCGCCTGGGTGGCTCAGTCGTTAAGCAGCTGCCTTCAGCTCAGGTCATGATCCCAGGGTCCTGGGATCGAGTCCCGCATCAAGCTCTCCGCTCAGCGGGAAGCCTGCTTCTCCCTCTCCCACTCCCCCTGCTTGTGTTCCCTCTCTTGCTGTGTCTCTCTCTGTCAAATAAATTAAAAAAAAAAAAAATCTAGGGACGCCTGGGTGGCTCAGTTGGTTGAGCGGCTGCCTTCGGCTCAGGTCATGGTCCCAGCGTCCTGGGATCGAGTCCCACATCGGGCTCCTTGCTCGGCAGGGAGCCTGCTTCTCCCTCTGCCTCTGCCTGCCTCTCTGTCTGCCTGTGCTCGCTCCTGCTCTCTCTCTCTCTCTGACAAATAAATAAAATAAAAAAATCTTTAAAAAAAAAAATCTAAAAAAAAACACTGTTATGCGTGTATGTGAGTAGATCTGTGTGAAAAATCCCTGCGATCAGATCTTACCAAGGACTTGTGCGTTTTACCTTTAGATCCATAGGACCGAACTGCACTTTGGAGATGTTGTAGCAATTTCTTCCCCCAGAAGCCTGGCGCTGTGTACTATAAACTTGTGGGTTTTTGTTGCTCTATAGGTGGAAGCAGGGATCTCAGGCCACTTTGGTTCTTCAACTGAGAGCGAAGCAGAGCGCCTTTTGGTTGTTGTGTCAAACCTGCCCTCATTGTTCTGTGCGCCACTGTTTTGTTTGTTTTTTAAATATTTTATTTGTTTATTTGATTGAGATCACAAGCAGGCAGAGACAGAGGAGGAAGCAGACTCCGGATCATGACTTGAGCCGAAGGCAGAGGCTTTAACCCACTGAGCCACCCAGGTGCCCCTGCGCCACTGTTTTTAATTTAAGTTTATTTTATTTTATTTTTCCCTTAATCCTTGATGCCTAGACCCACAACATATGCCTTGAGTGTATATGTGTTTTTGTAAAACAAGTAGTAGTATTTTTTTTTTAATTTATTTGAGAGAGAGAGAGAGAAAGAATGCACAAGCAAGAGGAGCCACAGAGGGAGAGGGAGAATCTCGAGCAGACTCCGCTCTGAGCACAGAGCTGGATGTGGGGCTTGATCTCATGACCCTGAAATCATGACCTGAGCTGACACCAAGAGTTGGACCTTTAACCGACTGAGCCAGCCAGGTGCCCCACAAGCAGTAGTATCTTATGCATGACTGTTTTTAATTTACAGACAGGTTCTCCTTCTGTTTCTTACTTCTTTCACTCAACATTCTGTTTCCACAATGGCCACATGTGGCCGAATGTGGCTGAGCTGCTCCCACCACGCTGAGAAGCCGAATGTTTCTGCTGCCTTTCCCGCAGGCCGTTGGTTCATGTCCTTTGGGCAGAACATTTTTTTGGCATGAGCAAACCTGGGCCTGAGCCCGTCTCCTGAGAAGTCAGAAAGACGCAGGGCCAGGAGGGAGAGATTTCCAACAGCTACATGACTGATGCTGGGTCCTGCTGCCCCTGCCCCCCGCCCCGGGCCCGACCTGCCACCTCAGCCCCCAGGTGGGCAGCAGCCACCTGCCTGCGCGGCCTGGCATGGCCTTGGGAGGATAGTGCTTAAGGGTGGCAGGAGCCCTTGAAGGGTAGGCTCGAGGCCAGGGTGCTCCCCTCTTCGGGCTGTCAAGCCTCGGCCTTCTCCCTGGGGCTCTCACGCATGGCCCATGGCCTGTCAGAGGACAAGAAGCTCAGTTCCTTCCTGGAATGGGCAGAGCTAAGCGATGACGGAGTGAAGCATGGGCACAGCACGATGGCATGGGCATGCTCTGGCCAGTGTAGTGAGGTCAGGGGCTAAGCTGTAGCTCCCCTGCCTTCGGCCTTTTGGGTCTTTCTAAGTCAAGGTCCCCACGTGCATCAGATAGGGGTGATTTGGGGGGTGTCCGAATCACCTCTTGCCTCGGCCGCCACGGTGTATCCACCTACCCGTGCCCTCACCAAATATTTATTTATTTATTTATCTATATTTTTATTTTTTAAAGGTTTTATTTATTTATTTATTTATTTGACAGAGAGAGACAGAGCGAGAGAGGGAACAGAAGCAAGTGGAGTGGGAGAGGGAGAAGCAGGCTTCCTGCTGAGCAGGGAGCCCAATCTGGGGCTCGATCTCAGGACCCTGGAACCATGACCTGAGCCGATGGCAGCCACCCAATGACTGAGCCACCCAGGTGCCCCATACCAAACATTTATTGAGCACCCACGAAGCACCAGGCGCTGGGCTTCATTCACAGTAGACCAGATGGACAATAATCTGTGCATTCCTGAGCTGGTTTTGTTGGGGGGAGAGGCAGAATAATGTGAACCCCCACCCCACAACGTCCACATCCTGATCCCTGGGATCTGCGAATACGCTAGGTTACCTGGCAAGGGGGAATCAAGGATGCTCATCAACGGACCTTGAGCTGGGGAGATGATCCTGGACTATCCAGTGGGCCCAGTGGAATCCCAAGGCTCCTACTAAGTGCAAGAGGGAGGCAGAAGGGGCAGAGCCAGAGGGTCGCAGCATAAGAGAGACCAGACTCGCCACTGCTGGTCTTGAGGCTGGAGGCTGGAGCCAAGGAAGGCGGGTGGACTGTAGCCACTGACAAGGAAAAGAAACAGATTCTGTCTTTGTATCTCCAGAAGAAATTCAGCCTGGCCCCTTGAGTTTCACCTAGTGAGACCCAGCTTGAACTTCTGGTCTCCACAACTAGGGATAAGCTTGCATTTCTGTAAGCTACCAAGTTGTAGGGATTTGTTACAGTGGCAACGGGAAACTAACATACAAATACTAACATACGAATAAACAAGTGTAATGTATTAATAGGTGAGGTGGTGAGAGGTGTTGTGGGAAAAATAAAGCCGGATGGGGGACTGGGGATATTAGCTTGGTTTGTTATTTCAAACAGGGTGAACAGGCTGGGAGGGCCTCACTGAGATGGTCACATTTAACAGAAGCCTGAAAGTGGTGAGGACATGAGCCATATGGATAATGGTGGGAAGTGTACCAGGTGGAGGGAAGAGCAAGTGCAAAGGCCCCGAGATGGGGGCATGTCTAGACAGTCACTGTGACTGGGGCAGAGGTGGGGGAGATGAGAGAAGGAGGTCAGGGTGGTTGTGGGGGGTCAAATGGGCTCTGGTGAGAGGGGTCTGGCACACAGACACTCAATAAGATCTGGAAAGGTGGTGCTGGGCCGGGGGTCCAGGTCTCAGAAGCAGAGCATGCTTCTCCAAGCAGGCACTGAACCAAGATCCGTCCCTCTCCCAGCTCTGCCCAGGCCTGTGGAGAGAGGAAGGAATGTGCCCACCCCTCACCCCACCCCATCTCTGGCTTCTTAGGCCAGCCTGTTGCTTAGCATTATTCTCTAGATCTCTGGTGCCTGATACCGCCTGGTCTAGGTGGGGTGGGCAGAGATTTATAACCTCCCTCTTGTCCTGGAACTGCCAGGCCTGGATGCAGGGAGAAAGATGGCCATTTTCCCTCCAGTTGCTGCACTCCATGACCTGGGCTGGGTGGCTCCCCCATCCCTGGGCCTCAGTCTCCAAATCTGTGCCACAGTGGTTAGATTCTTGAGGGTCTCAGACCCACAGACCTACGTGCTGCTCACAGACGTGTTTAAATGTTTTACATCAGCAGCCACCACTGAAAAGTGGGGAAACTTCTCGTAAAGCTATATTTATAAGGCTACTCTTGAGAATCGGGAGGTTGGGCAGTGGGTGATTGGAGCTGGGTAGTGGTGACCACAGTCCCCACCCAGCCCCACTTGGCCATTTCTGACTCTTATCCTGCCATGTCGGGGTGATTGAGTTCTCAGCCCTGGACTCACATGGCCCCTCTAGCTCTGAGTTCATTCATTCATCCAATATCTAGCCTGCAGGGTGCTTGAGGGGCTCAGTCGGTTAAGCGTCTGCCTTTGGCTCAACGTCGGGCTCCCTGCTCGACAGGGAATCTGCTTCTCCCTCTCCCTCTGCCTGCCTCTCCCCTCCCCAGCTTGTGCTCTCTCTCTCTTAAGTAAATAAATAAAATCTTAAAAAAACAAGCCCCCTTGGGGCGCCTGGGTGGCTCAGTTGGTTAAGCGACTACCTTCAGCTCAGGTCATGATCCCGGAGTCCCAGGATCGAGTCCCTCATGGGGCTCCCAGCTCCACGGGGAGTCTGCTTCTCCCTCTCACCTTCTCCCCTCTCATGCTCTCTCTCTCTCTCTCTGAAAGAAATAAATAAGATCTTAAAACAAAAAAAAAACAAAAAAAAAACCAAAAAAAACCAAAACTAGTCTTTGAGTGTTAACACGTGTAGGCCCTAAGATCTAAACCCGCTAATGGCCGTTCACAGGTGCGGGGAGGGGGCTCTGTGAGGAGACAGGGTTTGCCAGAGTCCCGGAGTCACCGGTGGGCGCTGCCTCGGAGCCACAGTGGACTGACCAAGTGACGAGGGGCCAAAATTTATTGAATATTGACCGTAGGCCCTATACTTCGGAGGTGTGCCTGACCCCAAGTCACAGCAGAGGACGGGATGGTCACGGGGCCCGTCCTCTGGAGCCGCTGGTCAGGTGAGGAGATGAACAGGGACACAGACAATCCCCACACAGAGAAGCCAGTGCTGGGATGGGGAAGGAAGTCCAGGGGCTGTGGGAACCGGTGGGTGGGCGGGGGGTGAGACTACCCCTGGAGAGGGATTAAAGGTGAGCTTCCTGGGGGAGGAAGAGGAGTGGGGGAGGGGACCAAGGGGGGCCCAGGCAGAGGGTACAGCCTGGACAAAGCCTCCAGGGAGAGATGGGGGCCTGGTCAGGGAGCTGCCGTAGTGGGAGGGACCTGGGGTGGGAGGAGGTCTGGGAGGGGCCAAGGCACAAGCTGGGGTGAGGGGAGGATGGCTTGTCCTGAGGGCCGTGGGGGTCCTGAGAGGCCTGAGACCAGGAGGGACAGGAGCCAGTGCCCCCGCCTCACAATCCACGGAGGCTCACCTCTCCCTCTCCCCTTCTCCCCCTCCCCCGCTACTTCTCTTTCTATGTCCGTCTGTCCTTTTGAATCTATCTTTCTCTGACCATCTTTCTGTCTGTGTGTCTGTTACCCTCTCTGTCCCCCCCCCCAGTCTGGTGACACAAGTGTCCCTGCCTGACTCCCATCTACCCCCCCCAAGTCTCCCTACTGCCACTGGAAAGCTCTCAGGGGAAATGTGTTCACCACCAGCAGTGGGTGGTTCATGAATGCTCCAAGGGCCCAGCCCCAGCCCCAGCCCCAGGCGGTCTGGCCTCCGTCCCTGGAGGGAAACCACAGGTTCTCACTTTTTCCACATGGTGGGGTGGGCCTGGATCTCTGCAGAGAGATGCCCCTTGAGCTCCTCCTAGTCCCTGAATGTCCTAGTCCGTGGACGTCCCAGAAGAAGGATTTTCCCCGGAAGGAGAGGGTGGAAGCAGGAATGAGGGGCGGTTGGGGCCAGGAGAGGCCTCTAGTCCCTCTTCGATCCCTCGTCTGCACCGTGCAGGCTCGCAGGAGGCCCTCGATGAGCATCTGATGAACGGGCAGGAGGATGGGGCGGGCGGCTGACTGGTTGGCTGCTGGGGTGGGTGGTTAGAGCTTAAGCCTGAGAACACTGATCTTGAAGGAAAATGACTTGGCCATGACTCAAACCTCCGAGTCACCCAGGCCAGGTCCACCTCCCTCCCTGCTGGCCTCCTGGGGTGGAAGCCCCTCCAGGGAGAGGGTATGTATTGGCTCAGAGACATCGCGTGTGTCTGTGTTCAGAGATGGGCCGTGGAATGCCCTGGCTTGCAGGAGGGTTATAATCCCCCTCCTCCCCCAGTGTCTCACACAACGCGTTTGTGCCTGTGACACACGGAGGACACGAACACGTGTGGAGGCCCATGTGGCTTACTCAAGTGTCTGGCGTCCCGGGTGGTATACGGTCAGGGGGGCCTCAAACCACAGCAAGCCTGTGGGAGGTAAGCTTATTGTCTACAGGTGGAGGGTCTTGAGGCTCAGAGGAGGTCACTTCCAGGAAGGGATGGGGGAGGCGCTAAGCGGGAGGCCATGTCCTAAGACTCCCAGGTCAGTGTCTTTTCAGCTATGTCTGCTTTATCCTTTCTGAATCGGTCAAGGTTCTGCCAAAGAAGCAGATCCAGCAGAGAAGCGGTGGGGTGGGGGAGAAGGGTGGGGAGAGAGAGAGGGAGGAGAGAGGTCTATCGTAAGGACTTGGGGCATATGTGAAGGGAGTCTGGTTAGGCAAGTCCACATCTGGGCAGGCCATTAGGAAGGGCAGGTTAGAGATTCAGGCAGGAGCAGATACAGACACTCCGTCCACAGGGGGAGTTTCTTCTTCCTTAAGGAAACCTCGTTCTGCTCTGAAGGCCTTTCAACTGATTAGATCAGGCCCACCCAGATGACCCGGTATAATCTCCTTTACATACAGTCCATGACTGTAGATGTTAATCACATCTACAACACACCTTTGGGGCAGCTCCATCTGTGCCCATGTTTCACTGAGGACCTGGGCACGAGTCTAGAACTGACCATCCAGCAAATCTTCAAACAGAATCGTGTCATCAGGTAACAAGTCCAAAGGAGGCAGGAAGCCTGGGAAGAGGGCATGTGCCGAGATTTGGAGAAAGGGCCTCCTCTGGCTGGTGTGGTCGGAGACGTCTTCTCTAGGGAGGTGATGGCGGAGTCAAGACCTGGTTAACAAGAACCAGCAGGTCATGGGGAGATCAAGGGGAAGGCATTCTAGGCAATAGGAACAGCCAGTGCCAAGGCCCAGAGGCAGGACCAAGCTTGAAGATTCAAGAAGCAGAAGGAGAGTTAGCATGACTGGAGCCTACTGAGTTGGGGGGAAAGTGGGAGATGAAATCAGAGGGGTAACAGGGACCAGACATCCAGGGCTCCCAGAGACCTTCGTATTATTTTTATGGCACCATGAGGACTCCATGCACATGGCCAGACTGCCAGCTCCCATATGTATACATCTAAGGGTATCCATTGGGTTTCTTGTCTGAAGCAGGGAGGATCTGGGGAAGGACAGAAGGGCTGGGGTCAGCTGCTTCCCAGACACCAGAGCTTGAAGGCTGTCACAGCTGCAGGGAGCCAGGCCCACCCAGGCTTTAAAGAATTTAAAACCACTCAAGACATGGAAATCCTTCCAAGAAATTCAAACATTATTCGGAGATTATGATGTCCTCACCTTGGCCTGAGCCCTCTCCTGCCCCTTCCCTGGCTGATTTGTCACCCAACCAGTTGGCTTATTCATTTGTTTCTTGTCTGTCTCTCCTACAAGAATGTCAGGCCCACAAAGGCAGGGGTTTTCGTTTTCTTCCCTTCTGCATCGCCAGTGCCTTGCACACCGTCTGGCTCGTAGGTGCGTAACGAGTGTGCATGAAACAGGTGAATGAATGTCCATTCATTCATGCTCGGTCCCCATCCCAGTCCTCACCCTCGGTCCCAGGGGTAACTGCTCTTCTCTCTGTGCAATGGTCCCTTCTAGATCTTATTCCACTGGTTCTAAAACAGGGTGATTTTGTCCCCAGGGCACAGGTGGCAACTTCTGGTAACATTTTTGTTGCTGAAACCAGGAGACAGATGTCACCATAACCTCACAGTTGGAGGCCAGGGTTGGTGCCCCTAAACATTTTTTTAAAGATTTATTTATTTGAAAGAGCATGGGACACCTGGGTGGCTCAGCAGGTTAAAGCCTCTGCCTTCGGCTCAGGTCATGATCCCAGGGTCCTGGGATCGAGCCCCACATCAGGCTCTCTACTCTGCAGGGAGCCTGCTTCCTCCTCTCTCTCTCTCTGCCTGCCTCTCTGCCTACTTGTGACATCTATCTGTCAAATAAATAAAATCTTAAAAAAAAAAAGGCATTTCTGTTAAAAAAAAAAAAAGTTATTTGAAAGAGCATGGGAGGGCAGGGGGAGAGGGAGAGAGAGAATCTCGTGCAGCCTCCCTGCTGAGTGCAGAGCCCGATGTGGGGTTCGACTCCATGACCCTGAGATCACAGCCGGAGCCAAAATCGAGAGTCAGACACTTCACTGACTGAGCCACCCAGGCACCCCAGCATTCTATGAAGCCCAGAACAGCCCCCCAGAACAGCCCCCCAGCAGAGACTGATTCTGCCCCAAATGTCAGCAGTGTGAGGATGAGAGACCCTGCCTCAGCCTGTGCAGTGGCACAAGGTGCGCTGGTCGAAAACACAAAGGTCTTTCGGGTGTGTGTGTGTGTGTGTGTTTAATGTATTTGTTTTTAAAAATTTTTTTTTAAGATTTTTAAAATTTATTTATTTGACAGACAGAGATCACAAGCAGGCAGAGAGGCAGGCAGAGAGAGAGGGGAAAGCAGGCTCCCCACTGAGCAGAGAGCCCGATGCGGGGCTCGATCCCAGGACCCTGGGATCATGACCTGAGCCCAAGGCATAGGGTTTAACCCACTGAGCCACCCAGGTGCCCCTATGATTATGATTATGATTATGATTATTTTTGCTTCATCCAGAGTGAGCAGGGATTCAGCTCTTGCCACAAAAGCCCCTGGGAAATCTGAAGGGAGATGAACGAGATTATCCCTGAGATCCTTCTGGCCCAGACATCCCCTCAGACTGTATGTGGAGCCGTCACCCGCTGGGAAGGCACCCTGCCTGAGAAGGCAAGGAGCTCACGGAGAGGCCTAGCGGAGGGGGTGGGCATGCCCCGTGGCAGAGACGCAGAGCAGAGGAGCAAAGGTCTAGAGGCAGGCTCGTGCATGGCGGGCTGGGCCAGCAGCGATGACGACCGCCTCCCGCAGTGACACGGTGCTAAGGCCTGGCTGCTCTGAACACGATTCCTAGACCCGAGGGTGTCTTGGAAAAGCAGAACCTCGGGCCCCACCCCAGATCTATGGAGTCAGAGTTTGCTTTTCCACAAGAGACCCACGTGTTCTGGATGAACATTGACGATGCACGGGCCTCAGTCTAGAAACATCCAGAGACACATTATCCTCCAGGAGGGGAGGGTGGACTGGAGTGCTGCTCTTCTCTGGTTCAGACGCCTCCGGCCGCTTCCTCGGTGGTGGAAGAACAAAGATGGAAGAGAAGAGAAGGCCACCCCCGGGCACGCGTGCTACGTGTGCGCGCACACGCTGGTGGTGTCACTGGCCGTCTGGTGCTAGCCCCGGGCCTGTGCTTCCTCACGGAGCCATTTCCTGCCGACACAGGTCACGGTGCACGCAGTCCTCCCACCGGGCTCTGCGGGCCCTGGGGGTCATCCCAGCCTAGATGTCAGAGGTGACCCTGCGACACTCGGGCCACAGTCGGCAGTAAAAGCGACAGCACGACAGCCTTATCGCCGTCCATCGCGGGGAGGAGAACCCGTCGGGGCCTGTCCTCTCGGACGGGAGCGGCGCCCCACGGCTGTCAGGGCCTCGTTCGGACACTTCGCTCACCCAGGGGGCCCCTCGTCCTAAACCACCTTCTCTACCGGCTCAGAGTCAGGCCTTTTCTAGCGGTCATCTGTATAAACAAAGTATTTTGGGGTCTAGAAGAGTGGTTTCTTCTCTGGGCAAGACTTTTTGACTTAATTGTCCCCTCACCTCCGACTCCCATGCTAAAAAAGATCAAGACTGGGCAAAAGAAACATATTATTTTAGTCCACATCTCTTAAGAAAACAAAAACACATTCAAATACCACTCCTCCCTGAGGGAGGTGACTGTGTTGGCCTCGAGCCCGGCCCTGGAAGGCTCTGGATGTCAAGCGGAGGGGACAGACGTTTATTCCCGGGCTCCAACGACTCTCTCCTGACCTCTGGCCTCTGGCCCCCAGCCTCGACCTTTCCCATTTCTCTGCATTCTGTCTCCCCACATGGCCTGGACCCATCTGTGAGCCTCCATCTGTCCACACAGGAAGAAAAATGGAGTTTGCAGTGTAAATATTTAGCTTGAAGATCTTGGAGAGTGTTTTGGGGAGGCTCCTGGTAGCGGGGCTCCGGCACAGCTGACCCCACAACTTCTCCAATGGCCCCGTCTTGCTCCCACCTGCCTGCCCTCCACACACATCTCCCTCAGCCCCACTAACCAAGGCAACTGGCAGCACCTGGGGGGACGCTGGGGGGGATGCTTGAGCCTGGCTCCCGCACAATATCCGTCACCCCTCCCAAAGCCACCGCAATGAACATACAATCTAGGGCAAGGCAGCTCAAACCCTGGCCTCCAGCTCCTCGTACAGATAATGCGGGCCCACCGTGGAAAGATCTGACCTCGTTCCCAGCAGAAGTTGACATCCGGGGCATTGAGTCAGACCTAAGTTTGAAATCTGCCACTTCCTAGCAGGGTGACGGTGAGTAAAGTACTTTGGTTCTTTGAGCTTCTCATTTCCTCCTTGTAAAATGAGGATTAAGGGGGTGCCTGGGTGGCTCAGTGGGTTAAGCCTCTGCCTTCGCCTGAGGTCATGATCTCAGGGTCCTGAGATCAAGCCCCGAGTGGGGGTAATCCCTGCTTGGCAGGGAGTCTGCTTCTCCCTCTCTGTGCTCTCTCTCACTCTCACTCACCCTCAAGTAAATAAATAAAATTTTAAAAAATAATAAAACGAGGGGAAAGTCAGTGCTTCTTAACTGGGAGTGATTTTGCCCCCTGGGAAATATTGGGCAAAATCTGGAGACATTTTTGGTTGTCACAACTTGGCAGGGGGGTGGGAGGTGGGGGAAGCTGTTGGCCTCTAGTGGCCAGAGGCCAGGATGTTGCTAACTACCCTGCAGGGCACAGCACAGCCGCACACAACAAAGAATTATCCAGTACAAATGTCCAGAGTGTTGAGGTTGAGAAACCCTTGGATAAGGTGATCTCCACGTTGTAGGGTTTTGCTATGAGGATCAAGTTCCCCAAGCTGCTGATACAGGGTCTGGCATGTGCTAAACGTCCAATCCATGGCTGGGAGTTTAGTTAATATTTTTCTCCTCTCTGAGGACCTCATCCTCTCTCCAGCCTCAGACCATCTCCTAGCACCACACCTCGGGTGCCTCTCATGGTACAGAAGGCACCCGTCCACCCCCGTATCCACATCCCCGCCCAGGCCTCTCACCTGGGCTCTCGGCTTCCATGCCTGCCCCCACTTTGTCACACCCCCACCCCCACCACGGCGAGTCCCTAATAACCAGCGTGTTCTGAGTGCTACAAATGTTCTAGACCTACACTGAGCCTTTATGTGCATTATGTTCCTTAATTCTTAGAACTGGCAGGCCAGTACTAAAATTGTCTCCATTTTAGAGGAAGGCAGACTGAGGCTCCCTGTAGTAACCAGGCCAGGGTCACACAAGTAAATGACAGAGCTGGGATTTGACACTAGTTTTGGCTGAGTTCTGCTCTTTTCACTGGAATGGTACCCAGCATCTCATACCACTAAAGCACAGTGGGTGAGCTTCAGAGTCACTGCACAGAGGAGGCTGGTCTGCTGAAATAGAGAACCCACCCAGCATGGACCCAGGGATCTGCACTGTGACCGTCTCCGCTCTCACTCCATTCTCAGTATTCTGATGCTGACCGTCTATGCACCACACTTGGGAAAAAAGACTCTGTCTCTCTCAGATCCTGTTGTTCCTCCTCTTAAAACCATCAATGACTCTGTTTTCCCTCAGAATGGAGTCTAAAGTTCTGGGCCCTCCTTTTCTCATTCCTGAGTTTTTGAGTTTGTGTCCTGCCTCACACCCCCGGGCCTTTGCACATGCTACAGCCCTGCCTGCTGCCTTCCCTCTCCCTCTGGGTGGTTCCTGCAGGTGCTGGGCTGGGAGTGAGGACTTCTGGGTCTTAGCCTCATCCGGCAGCAGTCGCACAGTAAAACTTTGATGCCTTCACTTTTGGGGGACCTCTGCTTCTCCACTGGAGCCACAAGGATCTGACTAGATAGTGGCTGTGGGAACAGTTGGCCAGAGCAGGATCTAACCACCAAAGGCAGGCATCTAGGCTGCTGCACTTGGCTGTGGGTCGGCAGCCGCTTTCCTGGCAGGTGCTAAGCACTAAGTCATGTTACTGGGAAGTCCGGCCCCAGAGTCTTGGCTAAAGCCGCTTTGGCCAAATCAGTGTTTCCCCACCTTATCTCCAGTCTACTTGCTCATAATATTTAGACATTTGGTCTTAAGTTGAGAAATCCGGTGACTCAGAGAAAAAGCAGCTGTGGCCAGCCCCTGATCTTGGAGCCCTCCGCCCCAACAAGGACGCACCCTTCCACACAGAGAAATGTACTTTCCTCCCACCAGTAGCCCTTCATGGTGGAAAAAGCAATCTGAGGCCCAGAGAGGGAAACCAACTTCCCTAAAGCCACACAGCCAGCCAGCAGCATGCATGCATTAAATATTTTCTGCGTACCTACTATGTGCAAATCTCTGTGGCATGTGCTGGGAAGACAGTGGCGAACAGGACAGAGAAGGGAACTGTCCTTGTGAGAATTTTAGCCATGGCCAAGGGCTCTCAAGTGGATTAGACGCTGACACAAAGCTCTCGTGTGCTGGGCACCCTTTCAAGTGCTTTATGTGATGACTTGATTTAACCCTCATTTTAGCCTACTGCGGTAGCTGCTGTCATTTAACAGTAAGGAAACTGAGGCACAATGAAGTGAAGACACTTGCCCGAGGTCGCACAGCTAGTGTAGTGAATGGTGGGCTTCCAAGATATCAAGTCATAACCCCTGGCACCTGTGAACATTGCTGTATGTGGTGAAGTCTTTGCAGATGTGACCAAATTAAGGATCGGGGGATGAGATAAACCTGGATTAGCCAGGTGGGCTCTCAGTGCCACCAAATGTGTCATCGTAAGGGGGAGAGTAGACAGACACACAGCAAAGGAGTGGTGATGGGGAGTCAGAGACTGCGGTAATGTGTCACCAAGCAAAAGGATGCCAGCAGCTGCCGGCAGCCAGAAGGGGCAAGAGATGGTTTCTCCCCGAGCCTCTGGAGGGATCACCTTGGTTTCCACACGGTGAAGCTGGTGTTGACCTTCTGCACTCCAGAACTGAGCCGGAGTAAGTTTCTGTTGTCCTAAGCCACCAATTTTGTGGTAATTTCTTATTTATTTATTTGACAGAGAGAGAGAGAGATCACAAGTAGGCAGAGAGGCAGGCGGTGGGGGGGCAGGCTCCCTGCTGAGCAGAGAGCCTGATGTGGGGCTCGATCCCAAGACCCTGAGATCATGACCTGAGCCTAAGGCAGAGGCTTAACCCACTGAGCCACCCAGTTGTCCCTGTGGTAATTTCTTACAGCAGCCACAGGAAACAAATACAACTAGTAAATGGCCAAACCAACATTTAAACCCTGGTGGCCTTCCAACATTCAACGTCCTAGATGCACCTTATTTCTGTTCCACGGGCTAAAGCTAGTGTCACGGTCAGCCCAGATTCAGGGCCTGTGGAGGTAAGTCATGCTGCCAAGGGTTCGGGTCCAAGGAGATCATGAATTAGGGCATCAAGGCAGTGAAACTACCCCAGTCCCCACCTCCTGCTCAGGAAGTGAGCTGGAGAGCCAGAAGGGCCAAGAAATAATAATAACTACAATAATTATTATTACTATTTTGCTTAAGCCAGGATGAGTTGAATTTCTACCCTGTACAACGAAAAACATGTCGACTATTCTACTTGGACAAATGGTTCTCATACTGAACTCTTTATCAGTAATGCAGAGAGTTCTTCCTTCAGGGATTAAGTGACATGGGCCAATAGGAGCATAGGAGCTTCTGAATCTGGTCCCATCACTTGGAACCGGAACACAGCTGATGGGAGCAGAGGAAAGCCAGGCTTTGGAGTCCAGCATTCTGGAGTCTCTGCCTCCCCTATCACCTGCAAGCTCCCGACCCTGGTTAAGGGAGTCTTGAGTCCTGCCGTGGGGGAGGGGGATGAGGAGAGGTGGGGGAGGTGGCGTTGTGAGGATTTGAGACCTCACACACCTGGGCCTGCTTCGTGCAGAAGGGACCCTCACTAAACGGCACTCTGGAACCTCAACTTTTCTCCTCGGAGCTCAGTTTCGCTGTGACCAAGGCAGGGTGCAGGCAGATGCCATCGTGGAGAGAAGCAGGGGAGGAAAGAAAACGAAACAACCACACTTGTCCCTGAAACAGCCACGGGAAACCCATCTTACCTGAACAAACAGTTTAAATTATTGTCCTGGGACGCCTGGGTGGCTCAGTTGGTTAAGCGGCTGCCTTCGGCTCAGGTCATGATCCCAGTGTCCTGGGATCGAGTCCCACATCGGGCTCCTTGCTTGGCAGGGAGCCTGCTTCTCCCTCTGCCTCTGCCTGCCACTCTGTCTGCCTGTGCTCGCTCCCTCTCTCTCTCTCTGACAAATAAATAAATAAAATCTTTAAAAAAAAAATAAATAAAAATAAATTATTGTCCTAATTAAGATGTTGTATTTCTTCCCTCATGAAGGCTCATGACAAGATCAGCCTAG
>ML109012.1:0-37056 GCA_003697995.1 Taxidea taxus jeffersonii
TATGTCAATTACACCTTGACAACATTTTTAAAAATGAAATATACTAACTTTTAAAAAAAGATTGAAAGCACTGTTGTATATTTCTGGGTCAGCTGTAGACTCATCAGGAAATTCTCGGGCCCTCCTTAGAGAAGCCCTAATTTGATGCAAGCTGTACTTGACCACAAATGGAAAGTTTTAATCTGCTTACCTCAAAGTCCTTCAGAATTATCCTCAAGAGTTTCCTTTTAAAAATTAGGAAAATTCTGTGACTTAGAGCAATTTAATCCAACTCAATTCAGTGAAGATGTGGCTCTTTGTAGCTTCAAGCATGCCCCAGTCTGTACGTATTAGGTTTGTTAGACCCATTCTCAACCTCTGGATCCTTTTAGGTAACTCCCTTAGCTTCAGCTCCGACCTTTCCCTAAACCCATTCTCCCAGTACCTTGAGGATATTTCCATTTGGGTATCTCCCTATCAGACTACTATATACCTGACAAGCTCTATCACAAGTTCATTATCTCCGGAGCTGAACTCTGCCCCACTTTATCTCTGTCACCTGTTCGGGAGTTGCCTTCCACTCCTTTCTCCCCCTTTATCTATCATACCCAACTGGTCAACACATTTCTTTACAAATACTTATTTTATTTTATTTTTTAAAAAAGATTTTATTTATTTATTTGACAGAGATCACAAGTAGGCAGAGAGAGAGAAAGGAGGAAGCAGGCTCCCTGCTGAGCAGAGAGCCCCACGCGGGGAGGGGGGGGGGCTCGATCCCAGGACCTGGGATCATGACCTGAGCCGAAGGCAGAGGCTTTAACCCACTGAGCCACCCAGGCGCCCCACAAATACTTATTTTAAACGTAAATCAGATTCCCTTTTAGTTTCACTTATACAGCTTCAACTTATCAGCACCCTCCACCCACCCACTGATAACGGAAGAAAAGGCAGAGGTAGGAAAGCTTTTCCCCAAAATCTGTTTTAACAACTGATACAGAGATATGAATAAAGTCAATTTGAAATAACAGCACATTAAAATAGAACTTCTTAAAGGCCACCAAAGGAAAAAGAACCAAGCTAAAAGGAAGGACATCTGGGACATCTTAGAAATGTCATAGGTCTATTTTTTGTGGCCCAGTTTTATTCCAAAAGAAATACAAATAAGACATAATATCCATTCCTGGATTTTTGCTTTGTGAGATGACTTTAAAAGAAGCAGAAATTATGTGTGGAGTCTTTATGATGGGCCACTTTTACATTTTTTTAAATACTCATATAAAAATTCCATTATTCACCATATTTTACAAATGAAGAAACAGTCAAAGAGATTAAGCAACGTGGTGGTCACACAGAAGGTCTGTGGCAGGGCTGAATTCAAATCCTGCTCTCTCTCAAGCCCACCGTTTCTACAATTTATAGAGTGCTACATACATAGTCACTCAATGCATTTTTGCCATTATTAATGACTTGCTTGACTTGAAATAGGTTTATATACAGAAATCAGCATCAACAAAAGAGATCAACAAGTTTGGAAATTAGCTTCAATATGGGATAATATAGAGAGATTTCATTTGCATTTCTTCATTTTCCAATATAAGGTCAATGGAAGGGAGTAATTCACTTAGGAAGTACAAATGGTGTTACTAGCACTCACTATCGCCAGTGCAAAAGGAACTCTAGTTAACATTTATAGAGTGGAGGGGGCCCAAGTAAATTTGCCAAAAGGAGGAATATGGAAATTCTGCCCACAGCCAGAACAATGGACATAGATTTGTCAAAACAAAGAACAGTAAAGTGAGGGAAGGCCATTCGTCCAACCCTTGTTGTGCTACTCCATGACTATTTTTCCAGTTGCTGGTTTCCTATTCAAACTCTAACAAAGAAAAAGATTAAACAAAAGATTTAACTTTTTACACATTTATATTATCCTTTAGCAGAGGCAAAAACACTGCAAACAGGAAGTTACAGCCTTCAAAATCCAAACCAGGGAAAACAATCTCCAATCAGATAACAATCTCCAGTATCAAAGTCACCCACTTCAATTCTACAAAAGTAACCTTCAAGACTTCATGTGGATCTCTGGCGCAACTTAATGCTCATACCGACGAAATTTACCCACAGTTACCAGGAGCTTATTACCACCCTGGACTAATCAATAGGTTACACTATTACACAATGGTACCTTGGCTTCCATCTTGGCCTTGGGATTTATGTCAATGAGCTACATCTGGACAGATGGGAAACAACATCAGTAATCAGTCAGGAGGTCAATTAGACTGGAGTTTAAAGTACAGAGCTGACACAACAGGCCTTGAAAATAGAGCCACAAAATAATGACTAGGGCACTCGCTATTTAAATACTGTGTGGGCTGCGTTTTTCTTCCTGGATCGCAGCGGGCTTTTCAGTGGTGCTTCTCAGTTACTAGTTTATAGGTGTCAAGGACCACCTAAGTTCTTTGAAAAACCTTCTGTGCCCTTGCATTTATAAGATGGTATTTTTTCCCCTGGTAAGCCAGAAGCACTTCCTAGCCATTGCGGTATGGCCCCATCAGCCAAAGACATTAAGTGGGCTTCCGCTCTCTATGCAACTCCTCCGCCCACCCCAACATGCACACACTCGGTGGCACACCGGTGCAGCCACAGCAAGAAAGCTTCCGCGTAAACCGAGAACACGAATCCACAGATCCAACTCCCATTTCTAGTTACTCAAGCATACATTAAGGGCGTGCCAATTTTATACAGGGATTTTGTTTTCAAACTCTTTTTAGAAACTACTCGTTTTTATCTATACTTTCCATCGACTTGGGGAAGCGCTGCGTAAGGCAGACTGTAGCCTCCTGTCACCTCGTCGTTGGATTTTAAGCGCCCGCTCAAGGCTTGGTGCTAACATTCAAGTCCCAGCCACACCCTGATAGGTATTTAAACTCTAACGACTACAGGGTCACTTGGACTTTCCAATCTGAGTTGATCTTTGAGGGGCTTGAGTGTTTGTATTAGGAAAGGGAGGTGGGGGTGGAAGGCCAGTTTGCACAGATCTGTGTTTGCTCAAGAGGCTAGCCTCAGTGGGCGTTCTGGACACGTGCAGAGAGCCAGCAAAATAAAGCCGACCTGGGTGGGGGGCGGTGAGGGAAGCCCCTCCCGATTAACCGAGCTCGGCGGGTAACTGCTCTGCAGCAGCCTACTGCCTTGTGCCCAAGCAGGTGCTGGCTGTCCGGCCAACAGCACCTTCCCCCGCTGGTGAGCCCTAGCTCCTGGCGGGTCGTTCGCCTGGGAACCCCATCCCTGGGCTCTACACCTAGGCTTCGGGAACAAGGGGCCGGGGGCGGGGGTGGGGAGGCGCTGCAGGGCCCGCTTGTCGCTGTTTTCGCCTCCTGAAATCCTGTGTCACCTTCCGATCGGTCATTTTTCCCGTGGCCTGGACTCCCCAGGTCCGGGTGTCTCCCGGCAGTAGCACCATTCAGGTTCGGGCTTCTGAAATCCCGCATGCCCTCGCCCCCCCCCCCAACCTCGCCCTCCCCTGAAGCTGGCGCGCGAGCCGAGCTCCCCCGACACTTACATGTGGCCACAGCGGGTCCGGACAGGCTGGTGCAACACCTCGAGGCACACGGAACAGTCGAAGGACGTGACGGGCAGCTCGGGGTCCCCCTTGCGCTCCAGGGCCCGCGGGGCTGCCGAGGCGGGGGCGGATTTGCCGCTATCGCTGCTCAGCACAGAGCCCATCGCTGCGCTTCTCGCCCAGGCAGCTGCCAAGGGCTCAGTGCCTGCTGCGGGTTGTTTTGTTGTCCTGCGGTAGAGGAAGGAAGTCCCGGCCCAGCTGTGATCGCCGCCTCCCAGCGCGCCCAGCTAGAGCAGCCGAGCAGCAGCCTCAGCCCCGGCGCCCAACCTCCGTCTAGGGCAGACGAGCGCGCCGCTGCGCCTGGAACTGGCTTTCGCTGGCTGCCTTGGCGGAGACGTGCAGGGGGAGGCGGCAGCCGCACGGTGCGCGCTGCGACAGCCCCGGCTCCTGGGAGAATTGAAACCTGAAACCTCAACTGCGGAGCCAGGGACCTGGGCCGGGCGTGAGCCTTCCGGGCGATCGCAGACATCCTCCTTATCCGTTCTTGCAAGTTGGAGGGAATGTGGGTCTGGTAGTGCTTTATGGGGACCAGAACCCACTGGTAAGGTGATGATCCTGTCCGCCCTGCACTGTTGTAATCATAAAAGGCAACGAAGACCATCTATAACGGTGCGTCTCCTAAGACTGTGCTAACCAGGACTTGAATCATCGAATCGATAGTCCATTCGATGGGGCAGTGAAAAGGATTCTGGAGACCCGGATTCGAAGCTCAACTCTAGGACAAGGGTTCTAGTGCTAAATTCTACCACCCCAGTTTCCTCAGCTCAGGGTCTCCTGCTGTTGCTCCTGTTCCCGGCCCCGACCTCTTTTAGACATGACCAAATATATCATTTAATAAGTCACACATTTGGGCGCCTGGGTGGCCCAGTCGGCTAAGCGTCTGCCTTCTGCTCGGTCACGATCTGGGGGACTGGGATAGAGCCCCACTTAGGGCTCCCTGCTCAGCCAGGAGTCCACTTCTCCCTCTTTTGCCCCCCTCCCTCTGCTCCTCCCCCTCTGTTCTCTCTCAAATACATACATACATACATACATACATACATACATACATACAATCTTTAAAAAAAAAACAAGCCAGGGACGCCTGGGTGGCTCAGTTGGTTAAGCGGCTGCCTTCGGCTCAGGTCATGATCCTAGAGTCCTGGGATCGAGTCCCACATCGGGTTCCTTGTTCGGCAGGGAGCCTGCTTCTCCCTCTGCCTCTGCCTGCCTCTCTGTCTGCCTGTGCTCGCTCTCTCTCTCTAAGTAATAAATAAATAAAATCTTAAAAAATTAAAAAAAAAATAAGTCACACGTTTAATAAGATTTCTTTAGTGCCTATTGCATGCCAGTAATGGGAACACAGTTCCTGACAAGGAGACAATATCCCAGTTCTCACAGAACTTACTTTAAAAAAACAAAAGCAAAAGCATTTCTTTTGAGATACAGATTCATACACTTATCATTTATACGTAACACATATAATATATGTAATTATGTAATATACATACACATAAATATACATATACATACATATATGTAATATATGATTCACACTATACATCATGCAGTAATACATGTAATACGTAACAATCCCATAAACTTTACCCGTTTTTCCCCAGATGTTACTTTTAATGAGAAGATAAAAGTAGTCAACAGATAAATGAACAAGATCATTTCACATGATAAGAGCCACGAAGAAGGTAAAACAGGGACTGAGGGTGGGAATGGGGAGGATACGAAGGTCAGAGAATACTTTTTGGATAAGGCAACATTTGAGCAGTTGTGAATAATGCAAAGGAGTCAGCCATTAAGAGATGTTGGGAAAAGCTTGCTAAGCACTGGGACCAGTGAGTGAGCAAGGAACAAAGAACAGAAAGAAGCCCTGTAGAGACAGAGCACAGGACCAGTAGGGTAGAATGGGATCCCTTAAGATAGGAGAAGGGCCTGATTATATTCTATCTCATAGGTCAGGACCAAGAGTTTGGATTTTATTTCAAAACCATGATTTCATTTACTGTGACTGTTTTGTGGTTTCAAAAAGCTAAGCACAAAATAAGAATGGAAGCAGAGAAACCAATCAGAGGCGACTGAGGTAGCCCAAGTGAGGATGATAATGGTTCAAACCAAGGAGTCATCTGGGTCAAAGGTGAGAGATGGACAGATTTGGGATACATTTATGAGAAAGATGCAAAAGGGCTTGCAGATGAATTGGATGTAGAGGTAAAGGAAAAATAGCCATCCCTATTTTTAAAGATTGATTTTATTTATTTATTTATTTATTTATGAGAGAGGGAAAGTGCATGCATGAGTGCGGAGAGATGGGGGAACGAAGGGGGACAGAGAGGGATGCCCCAGCATCCCTATTTTTAAAAGAAAAGAGGGAGAGGGCACTCTACCATTCCTATCTTTAAAAGAAAAACAGGGGCACCTGGATGGCTCAGTTGCTCTAGCGCCCAACTCTTGCTTTTGGTTCAGGTCGTGATCTCAGGGTAGTGAGATGGAGCCCCACACTGGGCTCCATGCTGTGTGGAAACTGCTTAAGATTCTCTTTTTCCTCTGCCCCTCCCCCACACTCATGTATGCATATGCTCACACATGATCTCTTTCCCTATAAAATAAATAAAATCTTAAAAGAAAGGAAAAGAAACCCCTCCCTTGATTCCACATGTCCCTCAGCTCCTGCCCAATGTCCTCTTGAAGGCCAAATTTCTTGACCTGCTTCTCCACTACATGTGTCTCCATTTCTTAATTATCTTCTCTTTATCTAGTCCAGCCGGGGTTCTGAAACAACTACACCACTTCCCTCTGTCTAAAAGCTGCTTTATTACCAGTGTCACCAGTGGCCTTCTTGTGGCTGAAGCCAAAGAATCTTTTTAGTCTTTTTCTTCTGTGACCTCTCAATTACATTTGTTGGTATAGGGCACTCCTTCCTTGTAGAAACTCTTTGGCTTTCCCTCTTTCTTTCTGCTGTTCTTCTCCATCTCCTCTGCTGGCCTCTTTTTCTCCATGGAAAAGCTAAGTGCTAGGGGGTCCTAGGATTCTGTCTTAGGAGCATTTCTCATTCCTTGCACCCTCCCTAAGAATCTCAAAACTTACATAGATTCTGTTACCATCTTGATTCCAAAAACTCACAAGTCTTTATATCTCCTCTGAGCCACTCAAATGCCCAACTGCTTGTTTGACATAACCACCTGGTTGCTTCATGCACCTTCATTCAACCTGTCCAATAATGAACTCATTGTAGTAAACTCCCACCTGCTCTATTTCCAGTTGTTTATCAATTTCTTAGTATATGGTGCTATAATCAAGTGGGTAGCTCAATCCAGACGCCTGGGCACCATCTTGATTTCTTCCCCTTCCTCATTCACATTGAATCAGTAACAGTCACAATCACAATTCTGCCTCCAGTGTATGTCTCAGTAGCTCCTGAATGAGTTCTCTAACCCCATGGTCACCACATACTTTAAATCATTGCATTCTCTTTGTGGCCTGTTGCAATAGTTTCTATCTGCTACACCTACTTCCACTTCCACATGCCATTGTCCAATCTATTATGCACATTGTAACTAAAGTGATCTTTTGAAAAGCAAAATTCATACCATACTTAAAGCTTTTAATGGTTCTCCATAACCCTTAGAATTAAATTCCAGATCATTAATACGATCTACAAAGTCCTGTGTGATCTCTCTTTCAATAAATATAATAAAGATATCTTTGGTGGTTGGGCAATTCAACTAAAACTGCCTGAATCAATAAGGATATTATTGAAGGTAAATTAGTCCAGAGGTGAGCACTTCCAGAGTTGGCTCAATAGTTCAGTGATGTCCTCAAGTGTCCAGCCTCTTGCCATCCCAGGTGTATCAGCACTGCCTTCCTCAGGGTAGAAAGAGCAGTTCCAACTATCACATCTACACAAAACAATCTCCAAGACCAGAAAGGAAAGATGGGGATTCTCCTTCTACCTCTGTCCTTTTATATGGGAGGAAAATGTTTCCTAGAGGTCTTTTTTGCAGATTTCCCCTTATATCTCACTGATCCAGATTGGGTCCCATGACCATCCTTAAACCAATCACTAGCAAAAGACTGAAATTCTATCTGAACAATACAACTGGGGGTTCTTTTATGAAAGATGAGGATAAGGTAATTGGATAGGCTAACAATAAGGCTTCCCCAAATAACCATTTTTTGCCCCATCTGCTATCACTCTTTCCCTTATTCTCCAAGGTCCTAAATTTTCCTACTTCTTTCAATTCCTTGAGTAACTAAGTCTTCTCTGACCTCAGGGCCTTTACACTTTTTTTTTTTTTGCTCTGCCTGAACACTTCCTGCTAATACCCACCACTTTCAACTTCCTCTAAGTCAAAATTCAGGTCTTAGTTTGGTGACTATCTACACCACATCCATCTCATATTATCCTTGATTTTCTCATTGCCTGCTGCATTTGCCTTCCCATTTATCTTGCTGGAGATACCTCTAACTACTTCATGAGTTAGAGATAATGGGAGTAAAGTCACTTACATGTAGGAGGTGACATATATATTTATATATGTAATTTATATTAATCTCACAAGGTAGATATTATTGTTCTCATTTTTTTAACATTTTTATTATTTATTTTTAAGATTTTTTTTTTTTTATTAGAGAGAGAGCTCAGGCAGACAGAGTGGTAGACAGAGGCAGAGGGAGAAGCAGGTTCCCTGCCGAGCAAGGAGCCCGATGTGAGACTCGATCCCACGACAGTGGGATCATGACCTGAGGTGAAGGCAGCTGCTTAACCAACTGAGCCACCCAGGTGTCCCTATTGTTCTCATTTTATAGGCTTAGAGAATTTAACTTAGCAAAGGCCACATAGTAAATAAATGGAAAAACAATGTTTTAATTCTAGATCTTCTTTTATTTTAAAATTCATGTGCTTGCAGTGCCTGGGTGGCTCAGTCGGTTAAGCGTCACACTCTTGATTTTGGCTCAGGTAGGGATCTCAGAGTGGTGGGATCCAGGTTCATGTCAGGCTCCCTTTCCCGGCTCAGTGGGGAATCTGCTCTTCTCCCTCTCATTCTGTCCCTCCCCACTGCTTGCACTTGTGAGCTCTTTCTCTCCCTGTCTAAAATAAATGAGTAAATCTTTTTAAAAATAAAAAATAAAATACAATCCATGTGCTTTTCACTAAGGAGCTTGTGTAGAGAATGGAAGCACTAAGAATCTTAGAAAAGAATAAGACAAAATTAAATAAAATAAAGCAGAAAAATGGAATATGGGAAGCTAGGTAAAAATGAAACATCTGATATTATTTGTAAGGGTCTTAATAAACTTATGAAGGTGACAATAATGATAATGATGATGATGGTATCAGTGAGAAATAAATTCACAATCCAGATTTTAAGTCCTAGAAAGCATCAGTATAAATTAGTATAAAGGAAATTTCAAAGCCTTACGATCAACATCTCTGATACTACATGGAGTGGGAAGAAAGACTTGTACTATATGATCTTTTGCACATTTTGACATTGTACTGTGTATGTCCATTGCAATAGATAAAAATTAGCAATCTTTACATACATATGTCCTTTAACTCATTAATTCTATTCCTTGAACCAATGTGTGAACAAACATGTGCACAAGAAGGCATAATCAGGACTGTTCTTTGTAGCATTGTCTATAACACCAAAAATTTGCAACCAACAAAGTTCCCATTCATAAAGGAATGATTAAATATATTGTAGTCCATACATGTTGTAGAAGGCAATGTAATTGTTAAAAGAACAAGCAAAAATTTTATAGCACTTAACTCTATAGTAGATATCAATCTAAGTGTTTTATATGTGTTAACTGTTTTGTTGATGTTGTTATTATTGTTGGTTTTGTTTTGGTGGGCAGCAAAGTTTATTGAGAGTACAGTAAAGTACAGATGAAGTACAAAGCTCCCGAAGAGGGAGGGGACCCGAGAGGGTTGCCCTGTGTTAACTAATTTAATCTTCAAATATCCCTAGGACATAGGTAACTGATATCCTGATTTCTAAGAAAGAGAGGTAGAGAGACCTTGAAAACTTGCCTTAGATCACATTCATGGTAAAAAGCAAAGTTGGGAGTCCCATGCAGGAAATCTGGTTCTTCAGGTCTACGAACGCTATCCAGTACTGGCCTTCCTCTATGGTTGATAACATGGAGGTATCTCTAAGACACCGTAAATAAAAAAGGATGCTTCTGAAGAAAAGGGTGTTATTAAACCAAACAAAAATCAATATAAAGTATACTTCTCATGGAGAAAAAGCATTATATATTTCTCACTGAACGAAGGCAGCACAGTACATTTTCAAGATCCTAGCTTTTTCTCTTGCTCTCCCTTTTCTCCCTGTGCATTACTGCTTTGGTCTTAGTTCCCTCAGTTGAAAAACACAGATAATGTTTACTTGTAGAATTGTGAGAGGTTGACTGCAATAACATTGAAACCCTCACTCATTGCCTGGCAGGTAGTGTTAGTTCTCTCCCTGATGTCATTCATTCTCCAAACATCCAGCGAGAACCTACTATGTGGCAAACTCCATCAGAGACACTGGGGGCACAATCAGGAGCAAGACTCAGTGAGGTGAACAGCTGTTGTTTTCGACTGCTTAGCTTCTCCTCGTCATCTTTGACAGCACCACACACTCTTTCTTTGGAAGAATTTTCCTTCCATCATTTCACATGACTCTGGTGGGGTTGCCCATCACACAGTCTGCTTTTTACCCCTTATGGGTAGGAGTTCCTGTTGCTGTGATCTGCAGCTTCCCTGGTGTCTGTCCTTCCTAAGTATAGTTGATACACGTCCTTCTTATCTCCAAGCTATGCAGATTTTACCAGTATCTCCTTTTGTTCTTGACTAATTTATTCAAAGTTGAGTTTTGTTGCCTGCAACCAAACTCACTGACATATTTGTCCTGCCCTCAAAGACTTCCATGACCTAACAGGTAAGATGGACAGAGAAAGAGAATTACATTTATAATTTGGTAAAACCCATGTGTAGACAGAGAAAGAGCGATGGTGCTGGCTTATGCTAGGGGGATATAACAAAGGGGAACACTGCAGACAAGGGAACCTGGAATGAAGGAAAGAAAGGCAGAGCATTCTAGAAAGAGGGGACCTGATGAGCACAGACAAGGAAGAAAGAAAGAGCATGGTCTGTTTGAAGAGGTTACAAACATTTCCTTGTTCCTGGAATTTTAAGCAAACAGTGGGCAATGGGGAAAGAACTGGAGTACTGGGCAGCGGCGAGGTCATGAAAGCTGTATGCAGGTTAAAAATTTTCAACTTGCTTTATGGTGTGGTGGAGCCAATCAGGAGCTTAGGTAGAAGAATAACGTGTCGATACCTGCAATTTTGACAAGTCACTTTGTTTATGCCAAGAGTTCTCTGACTTGGGGCACGTGGGTGGCTCAGTCAGTTAAGCGTCTGCCTTCGGCTCAAGTCATGATCCCGGGGTCCTGGAATGGAGCCCTTGCGTTGGGCTCCCTGCTCAGCAAGGACTCTGCTTCTCCCTCTACCTCTGCTCCCCCTGCTTCTGCGCTCTCTCTCTCTCTCTCTGTAGAAATAAATAAGTAAAATCTTTTTTTTTTTAATTTTTTTTTTTAAGATTTTATTTATTTGTCAGAAAGAGAGAGAGAGAGAGCGAGCGAGCACAGGCAGACAGAGTGGCAGGCAGAGGCAGAGGGAGAAGCAGGCTCCCTGCCGAGCAAGGAGCCCGTTGTGGGACTCGATCCCAGGACGCTGGGATCATGACCTGAGCCGAAGGCAGCCGCTCAACCAACTGAGCCACCCAGGCGTCCCAATAAGTAAAATCTTTTAAAAAATAAAATATAAAAAGGAAAAGTCCTCTCACTTAATCCAGCAACAGAATCACCCGAGTAGCTTATTAAAATGTTCCCATTCCAAGATATTTTAAAAGAGTGGGCTGGAGTAAGCTACAGAAGCTGCACTGTTTTTAAGAGTAGGCTCCACACCCAATTTTGGGGCTTGAACTCACAACCCGGAGATCAAGAATTGCATGCTCTACAGACTGAGCCTGCCTGGAAGCTGCATTTTTAACAGTCCCCCAGCTGGTTCTAATGCAGGGGTCAATGGATCATTCTTGGAGAAAGAGGATTCCACACAATGGGCAGCAGATGCTTCGGGTGACTGACAAGATGTGGAGATGTCAGGTTGGAGGAGAGAGTCACTTACATTCATTCCTAATGTAATCTGTCCACGACCACGGCCATGCCTCCTCGATTCTGGAGACATTACACTGGTTCATATTCTGGCACTGAAACATATATACTTCTGAACTCACCGAGACCATTAAAAAACTTCTAATCCATTAACCTTTGGAGAGTAATAAAGATTCATTATGTTCTACAGAAATATAAATATCCAAGAAGTGACCTTGAATAGTGTTTAGAACACCTCCACCATCTGTTGTCTGATGGTAAGATGAGGCACTCTTCTCTTCTTCAAGGGAGCAGGACATCATCATAAATGAAGTTCTATTGAATGAAAGACCCAGGAGTTCAACCAGGGGAGTCAGTTAAGTGCCTGGATCCTCTGCCTTGGTTTCAGTACAATTGGTTTTTCATAATTTTTTTTTAAGATTTTATTTATTTATTAGTTAGAGAGAGAGCGAGCACAGGCAGACAGAGAGGCAGGCAGAGGGAGAAGCTGACTCCCTGCCGAGCAAGGAGCCCGATGTGGGACTTGATCCCAGGACGCTGGGATCATGACCTGAGCCGAAGGCAACCGCTTAACCAACTGAGCCACCCAGGCGTCCCTGGTTTTTCAAATATGAATATTGTCTTCAGTTTTCCTGCCGGCTGGTCTCACTCCTAGTTGCTACTAGTCTTCTCAGATAGCATTTCGGCAGCCATGCCATTCTGCCCATTACAGTTTCTTGGAGTTGGGAACAGTTCCACTACTTCATATCTTCAAGGTGTGTGCATTACTCCAGGAATTACTCTCAGTGAATACTGCTATTGACTTTTAGTGGGCAGCACAACTATGTAATGATTGAACCAAGTCCACATTTGGGGTGTTTTACTTCAGTGACTATGAAGTCATGGCATGCTTAAAGCAGGAAAGGGTCACAGAAGGCATCTGACCTAGTCCTCTCATCTTGCAGATGAGTAAACATTTCCAACAAGGTGAAAGCATTTGAGTTGCATCCTTCAGCATTTCAAATGGACACATCTGAAAGAAAAATTAAGTCACTAAGTACTTGGGAAGAACTGGCCTGTTTATAAGAGATAAAAGCTAAAAAAAAAAAAAAGAGAGAGAGATAAAAGCTATTTGTGGAGGCAAGATCACAAAAGGTGAAAATAAAAATAACAATAAATGATTTAAATAGGAGCTTTTTTCCCCCAAGATTTTATTTATTTATTTGACAGAGAGAGAGATCGAGAGATCACAAGTAGTCAGAGGTAGGCAGAGAGATGGGGGAAGCAGGCTCCCTGCTGAGCAGAGCCCGATTTGGGGCTGGATCCCAGGACCCTGAGATCACGACCTGAGCCAAAGGCAGAGGTCCAACCCACTGAGCCACCCAGGCGCTCCTGAGCTTATTTTTAATTATATATATATATATATATATATATATATATTTTTTTTTTAAGTAATCTCTACACCCAATGCGAGGCTCAGACTCCTGACCCAGAGATGAAGAGTCACAATGTTCTGTGGACTGAGACAGCCAGGTGCCCCTACTTAAATAGTAGCTCAAAACAAAATCAGAAGCAATATAAGAAAATAGTTGTGATTAATTGTATACAAATATAAGATCTTTTTTGTGATTTTGGACAACACTGGTAATTATATAAATAGTTTGCCATTGGACATACAACTAGCCATCTTTTAGCAAAGGAGAAGGTTTTATGCTTCAGCTTTATTTCCAAAACACATAATTGCTTCCCATGCTGCCATTATAAAAGGATAGCATCCAAAATCTATAACGAACTTAGCAAATCAACACACAAAGAATAAATAATTCGATCAAAAAATGGGCAGAAGACATGAACAGACATTTCTGCAAAGAAGACATCCAAATGGCCAACAGACACATGAAAAAGTGCTCAACATCACTCGGCATCAAGGAAATACAAATCAAAACCTCAGTGAGATCCCACCTCATACCAATCAGAATGAATAATAATTAACAAGTGAGCAAATAACTGACGTTGGTGACGATGTGGAGAAAGGGGAACTCTCTTACAGTGTTGGTGGGAATGCAAGCCAGTGCAGCCACTCTGGAGAACAGTATGGAGGCTCCTCAAAAAGTTGAAAGTAGAGCTACCGTGCTACCCAGCAATTGCACTACTGGGTATTTACCCCAAAGATACAAATGTCATGATCTGAAGGGGCGCGTGTACCCCAATGTTTAATAGCAGCAATGTCTACAATAGCCAAACTGTGGAAAGAGCCTAGATGTCCATCGACAGGTGAGTGGTTAAAGAAGATGTGAGATATATATACACACACATATATAAAATGGAACACTATGAAGCCATCAAAAATTGAAAGCTTGCCATTTGCAACAACATAGATGGAACTAGAGGGTATTATGCTAAGTGAAATAAGTCAATCAGAGAAAGACAATTATCATATGATCTCGCTGATATGTGGAATTTGAGAAAGCAGGCAGAGAGGATCATGGGGGAAGAGAGGAAAAAAATCAAATGGGACGAAACCAGAGAGGGAGACAAACCATAAGAGACTCTTAATCTCAGGAAACAAACTGAGGGTTGTTGGAGTGGAAGGGGGTGGGAGGAATGGGATGGCGGAATGATGGATATCGGGGAGGGTATGTGCTATGGTGAGTGCTGTGAATTGTGTTAAGACTGATGAATCACAGACCTGTGCCCCTGAAACAAATAATACATTTATGTTAATTTAAAAATAAGCAAATAATATAGATAAATGATGTCTTTTCACTTAGGGAGGAGATAGAAATATATTTTACCAGTATATATGAGCATATGTAAATATGTTCCTATTATGGAAGGCTTCTTTAAGCTAGTAGATAATAAAAAAAACAAGAGATACTATTTTGATTGATTACTATGGGTCATGCACAATGTTTAAAGCCATATATGTAGGTGGTCGTATATGTACGTGTTGATATTATAACAATTCAACCATGTATATATACATTAAATACATGTGCATTTATATACATATGTGTGTATAGTTTAATGTTCATGACAATAGTTTTTTCTTTTTTTTTAAGATTTTTTTTTTTTAATTTATTTGTCAGAGAGAGAAAGGGAGAGCGAGCACAGGCAGACAGAGTGGCAGGCAGAGGCAGAGGGAGAAGCAGGCTCCCCGCCAAGCAAGGAGCCTGATGTGGGACTCAATCCCAGGACGCTGGGATCATGACCTGAGCCCAAGGCAGCCCCTTAACCAACTGAGCCACTGAGGCGTCCCATGACAATAGTTTTTTCTTATCCCTCTTTCAAAATTTAAGCTCAGAGAAAAACTTGCCCAAAGCCAAACAATCTCTATAAGGTAGAGCCAGAATTTGAAACCTTGTTGTTTCAGCCTCCTAAAAGTCTTTGCTTCTGACCACAGTACAAACATGGTACCAATTTTTCTGATCCTACCCTCAGACATATAGGTTGGACTGAGTCTGTTCTGTTTACGTTGCTTGTTTTTTTAAGGTGTTAAAAGTTTAATATTCTGAATTCCCAAATCCCAGAAAATAACAGGATATAGTAAAAACTGGCAGATTGAATTTTTTTAAGGCACAACGTTGTTAACTTAAAGTATCTTATAATTTGAAGATGTCCCTGGAATAAAACTGATGTAAATTTTATTATACTGATTTCATAAATGGAAAACTCAAGCAAGTAAAGGGGTCTAAAATACCATTTACTTCTAGCCAATGCCCTCAAAATTGGAAACATAGGTCAGCTGAAAAATAAACACAGAAATTATGGTAGAGGTTTAACTCCCATGATCTGGAGTGACAACAACAATTAGGGTAGAGATTTTGTGCGGAAATTTCTGGGAAACTTGGTGGTAAGAGCTATTCTTCTGTGGCTCCAACTAAATGATCAACTTCTTTTAAAAAACAGCATCGTGGTTAATAGCTGTGGGCATCATTTTCTGACATTCTATCAAAACCCATATCAGCTGTACCCTGTGAAAGAACTGTGGTATCCTCAGATGTTGAAGTCAACAGCAAATTGCCTATAAGAAAGCGTTAGAACAATTACATTTTGTGTGTTGTTTGTGTTCCAATTCCCCTCTCCCTGTTTCTATTTGGTCTTTTGTTTCAACAGCTGGAAAAGTGGGGCAGGGTGGAGAGACATGGTTCACATGGGAATTAGGGGCCACCAACAAAAGTAGGTGCAGACCGGTGGGCCAGGTGAGATGATGACATGGAGCGAGGCAACTCTCCAGATGCCGTCCCAGGTGCACAAATGTTTCTTATACCTGGTGCCCTGCCAGGGCAGGTGGCATGATGGCTGGATGGAGTCACTCTCTGTCCCTTTACAAGGAGCAAAAGCCGTTGAAGGAACAGATGTAGTGAATCAACGGACAGTGGATGAAACTTATTAATTTTACAACTTCAACTGGGATTACTAAAAGGGTAGAATTTCTCCAAACTCAGTACAATATTCCAAAACAACATTACTGGTAATGAGTTTATTAAAAGCACAATATCCAAGATTATAGGAAAAGGTCATACAAAGAGAATTAACTTAAATTCATAAATCCTTCTTCATGGCCCTGGGCAATTGGATACAGCGTGTCAAGAATTTGCCAAGATTATTTCGTAATATATGTATATACCTCTAATGAATTGTATTGACCTCTTTTCTTCTTCTAACTGATTCCAGTAGAAAACTGGCTACCTACCACTCAGCATATGAAGAAGGCTGTTATTAAAATGCCAACATGGGGTGCCTGGGTGGCTCAGTGAATTAAGCCTCTGCCTTCAGCTCAGGTCATGATCTCAGGGTCCTGGGATCAAGGCCTGCATTGGGCTCTCTGCTCCACAGGGAGCCTGCTTCCTCCTCTCTCTCCCTCTGCCTGCCTCCCTGCCTACTTGTGATCTCTCTCTGTCAAATAAATAAATAAAATCTTTTAAAAAAATAAAATAAGGGACGCTTGGGTGGCTCAGTTGGTTAAGCAGCTGCCTTTGGCTCAGGTCATGATCCCAGCGTCCTGGGATCGAGTTCCACATCGGGCTCCTTGCTTGGCAGGGAGCCTGCTTCTCCCTCTGCCTCTGCCTGCCACTCTGTTTGCCTGTGCTTGCTCTCGCTCTCTCTCTCTCTAACAAACAAATAAATAAATAAATCTTAAAAAAAATAATAATAAAAAAAATAAAATAAAATGCCAACATGTGTATCGTGAACAACTTTGTGGTCAGAAATGCATTAATATAGTCTGTCACATTTGAAACTATTAATTTTGTAATTTACATATGAGTCTAATCAAAGACCAGTCCACTTAAAGAAAAGTAAGCAGCTCTAAGTTTGCTTTTTTTTTTTAACCGTTATGTGTAATTGCTAACCATAATACATAAACTAACAAACTCAGGAGACTTAATGACAATATTGTTCCATTAGATTTGCTGTAGAGTATTATCTGGAACTCCATGCCAAATGAGAAGGAATAGCCAGAAGGTTCGGCCAAAACCTAAAGTTATTAATAGTGATCTCTAGAGTAGCAGTCATACAAGGACAAGAGGGCTTTCAATGGAATGAAGTTTATGTTAAAGTAATATAAAATTCACATTCATCAAAGGTTAACTCTACCTTAAACACAAAATTGCAGGAATAAAAATTAAGCAAAATTTTAAATGGAACCACAATGTCCCTGACACCTATAAGGCCTAACTCAGAAATAACGGCCTTTCCCACAGCAGAGCAGGGCCCTCTCTCTAGCTGGTCTCTGTGTTAGCAAAGTGAATACAGAAAAATCAGCTGATTCTAGGTCAGCAGCTGCAGAGGTAAGGGGGGAAAAAAATCATTGTTTTCTTTAAAGCTCTGGAGAATCCCCTTACAGGAGACAGGGGAAAAATCAATGCCAGATGGCTCTCAAGGAGATGCCACTAATGGTTCTGCTACTGTAAGTCTGCTGTGAAAAAAAATTCCTTCACAGCGAATCAATAGGGCAATGCAGCACCAGAAGCCACCTGTCTCGTGAACCACCGATGTCCCCAGCAGAGGACGGCGCTCTCCTCAGTCTCACCCCTCTAGGCCCAGCAGAGACCATTTCTGACAGCGACAGTGATTTTTGACGTGGTTCAGACAAAGCAGCAGAAAATTCCCCCCCTTTCACTTCTTGTTGTTGAAATGGTATTTTAACCTACTTAAAGAAAATTTATAAATATTAGATACCATTCATAAGGCACTTACTGTGGGCCAGTAAAGTGTGAAGGGCATTGCTCTTTTTTATTGAAGTATAATGGACATACAACTATTTATTAGTTTCAGATGGATGATATAATGATTCGACCTTTGTATACATTATGGAATGTGCACCACAGTTAAGTCTATTCTCTATCTGTCACCACACAAAGTCACAAACATTTTTTTTCTTGAGACAAGAACTTTTAGGATTTGTTTTAGTTTTCCTTCCTTCCTTCCTTCCTTCCTTCCTTCCTTCCTTCCTTCCTTCCTTCCTTCCTTCTTTCCGTCTTCCTTTCTTTTTTATAAGCTCTATGCCCAGTGTGGGGTTTGAATCACAAACCTGAGATCAAGAGTCATATGTTGCACGGACTGAGCCAGCCAGACATCCCTCTTAGCAACTTTCAAACTTGCAATATATTATCATTGACTCTAGTCCCCATGCTGTACATTACTTATTTATTTTATGACTGGAAAGTTTGTACTTTTTGACCCCCTTCGCCTATTTCACACTCCGCTTCCCCACAACAACCAATCTATTCTCTGCATCTATGGGTTTGGTTTTGTTTGTTTCATTTGTTTTATTTTCGATTCCACATATAAGTGAAATCATACAGTTGTTGCTTTCTCTGACTTATTTCATTTAGCCAAATACCATCTAAATTCATCTATGTTGCTGCAAATGGCAAGGTTTCTTTCTTCTTGGGCGCCTGATGGCTCAGTGGGTTAAACCTCTGCCTCTGGCTCAGGTGGGGGTCTTGGGGTCCTGGGATCAAGTCCCGTATCGGGCTCTCTGCTCAGCAGGGAGCCTGCTTCCTCCTCTCTCTCTCTCTGCCTGCCTCTTTACCTACTTGTGATCTCTGTCTGTCAAATAAATAAATAAAATCTTTAAAAAAAAAAGATTTATTTTTTCTTTATTGCTGATTAGCATTCCCTTGTGTGTGTTTGTGTGTGTGAGAGACCCCCCCTTTTTTTTAAAGTAGGCTCCACACCTGAAGTAGATCCCAACTTGGGGTTTGAACTTACAACCCTGAAATCAAGACCTGGGCTGAAGAGTCAGATGCTTAACCGACTGAGCCAGCCAGGTGCCCCAGTGACACCTCCTTTATCCATTCATCCATCAGCGGACAGACACTGAGATTGTTTCCCTATCTTGACCATTGTGAATTACGCTGCAATTGACATAGAGGTGCATATATCTTTTCAAATAAGTGTTTTCATTTTGTTCAGATAAATACCAGAAGTAGAATTGTTGAATCTTAGTGTAGTTCTATTTTGAATTTTTTCAGGGACTTGCATCCTGTTTTCCATAGTGGTTGCCCTGGTTTGCATGCCCACCCACAGGACACAAAGGTTCCTTTTCCTCCACATCCTCACCAACACTTGTTATTCCTTGTCCCTTTGATAAAGCCATTCTGATGAGTGTGAGGTGATGTTTCATTGTGGTTTTGATTTGCATGTCCCTGATGACTGATGGTGAGCATTTTCATATGCCTGTTGGCCATCTGGATGTCTCCTTTGGAAAAGTGTCTATTCAGATCCTCTGTCCATTTTTAGAATTGGATTGTTTGTGTTCTTGTAATTGGAACTCATTCATCCTTCGCTCTTGGACAGGTATTATTTTCTCCATTTGAAGTGATATAACTGGCATGAGGCCGTGCAGCCTGCATATGGTGGAGCTGGAATGTAGACACATGCCTATGTGGCCCTGGTTTCTAACCGCCACACTATATATTCTCTTCTAAAATACAAAGTTGAGAAGATTAATTTCATAAATAATCCCATAGCCCTAGGAAGACTGCTTTCATTTTCTTGCATTCCCTTTCTTTGTGGTTCATATGAATATTGCTGCAAACTTCTTTTTGGTTTATTGTTGCTACACACACCCCCCACTGGCTCCTTTCGGTTCAGCAAGAGTAACCACTTTCCTAGAAGTGACCTTGTACCCAACACACCTCCCCAGCCACCAGTCACTGTTTATTAGTTCAAGGGTGCCTACCTGAGCCAAGCTGGGCTTGGAAGTTTGTTTGGGAGGAGTTTCGAAATTTGGGCAGAGAGATGTCAAAAGCTAGAGAAGGAGGGAGAAATGGAGGGAGGAGAGGAAATGAATCCATTTCTCACTGCTTCAGCTAGAGCGTGTAAGCTTCAGAAGCTATGCGTAGTCCCATTCTTCATCATGGCCTGCAGGATACAGAAGACAGCCTTTGCACAGTGAGAAAAAGGCAGAGGCACCAGAGAGAGATGGAGAAGGAGGACCATTGGGCTCCAGTATTTTGGGCTTTGCTTTGTTCCCAAGACCCAGCTGTGGCTCTGTCCTTGGGTTCTGTGAAATGAGTCGATTTTCTGAGAAGGTCTCTCTCTTACTTAAGACAGTTATAGTCTGCTCTTGTCGCTTGCCACAGGCTTATGAACTGATTTTTTATAACAAAAAATAATACTGAAAAGTGTTCTAAGCATTTGCCCAGTTGTCCGTCTCAGAAACACGTCAATAGGTCTGGAGGGGAGACGGTGTCAGTGAAGTGCAGAGATGTCCCTGAGATCAGCGGGGAGCAAGGACAGTCTGACTCTCACATCGACTGGACCCGGAAGGAGACTTACCAGCTGCTACAGCTGCAGGCTCAGAGCAAAGGCAGGCTTCTGGGGTGAGTTAATCCGAAGGCAGTTGCACCATTTCCTTTTGTCTTGCCTCCTCTATGCCCATCTTCTTCTTAGGCCAGTAGCAGGACAACTGCCACCTGTGACTTAAGGAGACTTTTCTACTGCCTTCAGTGTATTTTCATGGCCCTCAGTTCTTGCTACTATTCCTGTGGCCAGGGCGGTGGCATGTGCTCAGGGGAGGCCCGAGTTCATGAACCAACATCTGGAATGTTGGATGCAGGATGGAGATTATGAAGATCATGGCGGTTCCTGTAGAGTAGGCGTGGAACAGATGAGGGAGTTTCTTCCACAATGTCTGCTCAAGGTCCTTTGAGGTCGACTAACATCCTTGAACATGCGCCTTCCTCTTCCCTGCTGAGAAGCAATGGCTATGAACAACGTTGGCAGTGGAGACTGCCAGAGATCTTTCAGATTTCTGGCTTTTCTCTGAATCTTCTTCCTGTCTTCAGCAGCACCTGTGCCTGTCACATTCCTTGCTTAAAAAACACTGGAGCCTTTGGTCTCCACTGAGGAACCTTGACATGGTGATGATAGCCCCTTCTGAGACAGCCAGGGAGGCCAGAGAGGGACCAGGGAGCTCCCGGGGCCGGTAATCCTTGTGGCCCTGTGTGAGCTGAGCCCACTGCCGAACTTTATCTGGGCTCATCTGCTTCTTGTGACAACTTGCTATTTTTCTTGGCCCTGAATTTCTGAGCAGTACTACTGGGTCTGGAGATGGCTGGCATGTCACAAATACTACCCAAATGGTTGAGAGGCAGAACAGAACTCTCAAAACAGAATGCCTAGGCTTGTATCCCCGCTTGGACACTTACCAGCTATGTGACCTTGGACAGCCTACTGAACCTCTCTGTGCCCCATTCTCTTCATCTGTAAGATAGGGTTAATGATGGGTTGTGAGAATTAAGTGAGCTAATGTACGTGAGTCATTTTGAAGAGTGACGGGTACATAGTAAGCCCTAAGTATTTGCTAACATTATTGTCATTATCCTTTATTACCGGAGGTTGAATTCCCAGGGAGAAGACTCAGACAGGAATTTAGGTAGAGTCAGGTTAACCTGCAGTACTTTGCAATCAACCCCTGGAGTGAGATTGGGATTGCGCAGAGGGAGGAGTTGAACTCTGATGCACTTGTCACCCGGCCCAAAGACCCTTGAAGATTTTGTGCTGCTCCTCACTCCACCTCCCTACCCCGAGAGGAACGTTGGGGGCAGGCTTTCCCTGAGGACAGGTGTGACACAGAGGCAGGACAATTTCTAGGGTGACACCTGGCTGTGAGCCACTAGCATACATCACTCCAGGTATGAGTGCTTCAGTCATGGAGGGGACATGTGGGCAGTTCCCCCAGAATCCGCCACATAGTCTTCCTACGGGACCCACTTAAGAGAGGACTCAACCCAAAGACATTGAGCTGTGGTATCAGCACCGGCTTCAGCAAGCCAGGCATTGTGTTGTCCTCTTTATGGATTCCAGCTATAGCTCCTCAGGGGGCCCGTGTCTGAATTATAAATCACCCCGAAGCCCCCAGTGTACAAAGAATATGACAACTATAAAAAGTTGTAAGATCGGGGGCTGGGCAGCAACACACATCTCCAAACAAATATCCTCCTCTCCTGTTGGGTGGGAATAGCAGGAGCTCCCGGCCATGCATGGGGGTGAGGTCCTTTTTTAGCCGCTCTGGCTATAGACACTTATAGCTGTGTGACCTTACAGCTGAAGTTGCGCCCCCAAGGGAACTGCCCTTTCTTTCTTTTTTTAAAATTTTTATTTTATTTTTATTTAAACATATAATGTAACCCCACCACCCTCTCCCAACCCCCCTGTCCCCCACCCCCCTCAGTTTGTTTTATGACATTAAGAGTCTCTTTTGGTTTGCCTCCCTCCCGATCCCATCTTGTTTCATTTTTTCTTTTCCTACCCCCTTAACCCCCACCGCCGTTGCATCTCCACTTCCTCATATCAGGGAGATTATATGATAGTTGTCTTTCTCCGATTGACTTATTTTGCTGGGACTGCCCTTTCTATTGCCTTTTTTGAGCCCAAGTTCTGTCCTCTGGGAGGATCTCTTCTATTCAATGTCCTCTCTGGCCATATCTGGGGTGAACATCAGCACAGAAATCCTCTCCTAAGGGATATATATCTATTAAGGAACCTGTTTATGGATCGTAGGCTTTCCAAGTCATAGAATTACTTGGAGTTTGAATGGTCATGAAATATTAAAAAATACTTCCCGAAAAGCCCCACAACAAACTTCCCTTATTGGCTTGAATCAAGTCACATCTAGACTTAAAGTAAGAATGGTCTAAATAGCTTGGGCCTGAGATCCTGAATTAATAATTGGGAAATGGGATGGGCTTATCAGGTTGGGTATAGCCCTATAGAGGTCATCAGTTTCTCAAGCTCTGGGCGCTAGCCAATGGGAAAGTGAAGTAATTGATGTTGGGCAGTAATCCATCTCTTGGCCCATTAGCAATTTAACTGGATCAACTGCTTGAAGAAGGAAGATATATAAAGCACTGATGAATTTTGAGAAATTTACAAGGTGATCTCCTCCAGTCATACTCAAGAATCCAAACTCTACTTTTAGCCTAAAAAAATTGCTTAAGGGAGATGATCTATTCTAGAGTAAGGCTGAGGGATTTTACCAGCAGCAAAGAGGAACAATTAGCAAATCAGTTATTTGGCCTTACTTATATCACTATCATATGATGGCTCACTGTTCATTTCAGAAATGTTAATTTTGAAATCATTAATGTCAAGGGTTACCTAAAACACAATTATCAAGTGCTTTGTCTGTCTCCCAGTTAGGGACCCGATCTCATTCAACCTTACAGACCTAATATCTAGCGGGTCTTAAACATGGTAGGAACATGATGAGAATCTGTTAAATAGCAAGGGGAGGTTCCTTGTATCCAGTCACTCCCAGCTACTCCACAGTTACTGATACTTTTAAAATGAGCTCTGCTTGGAATGCAACATTTCCTTCTCTCATCCGTCTGTATACTTAGCACAAAATGCAGGAATACAGTGAGTTTTTGAGAAATGGAATCATAATATTAATGTCAACATACCTTTAAAGCAAATGAAGTCTTTTAAATTATTTGAAAGTGATGGAAACCGGTTTGCTTTTTCAGGTGTGTGAATATGTCAGCGATGTTGTGTCCTGATAAACCATTCCTTATGGGAAAAGTAAAAACGTGTTGAGTTTTCCAAAGCCTTACCTGTTCACAAGGACTTGGAAATGTATTAACAATTTCACCGATTCTCAGCCCCGAAGTCAGTGATGCAGGAGCTCTTCCACCCCTTCCTCTATGAGCATCAGGGCTTCTGGGGTCCTTGGTTAGCCACACTGGCAGCCTGAAGCTGTTTCCCACACACTTGCAACTGAGTCTCTTCCCATGGGGCATCGTCACTGCTGCACAGTACCTTCTTCTTCTTCTTTTTTTTTTTTTAAGATTTTATTTATTTATTTGACAGACAGAGATCACAAGTAGGCAGAGAGGCAGGCAGAGAGAGATGGGGAAGCAGGCTCACAGCTGAGCAGAGAGCCCGATGCGAGGCTCGATCCCAGGACTCTGAGATCATGACCTGAGCCGAAGGTAGAGGCTTTAACCCACTGAGCCACCCAGGCGCCCCGACACAGCCGTACCACCCTTTGCTGGCGGCTGCTGCTGTATACCCTGGCAGGGCTGTTCTGATTCTCTAGCACAGGCTGGTTTGCCTGATATCTTTACCTGCTCACTCATGAGAGAGAGAGAGAAAGAGAGAGAGAGAGAGTGTAGGCGAGTGGGTGGGGAGCAGAGGGAGAAGAAAGAGAATCCGAAGCAGGCTCCACGCACAGCCCTGAATGCTGAGCTCCATCTCATGACCCTGAGATCATGACCTGAGCTGAAATCAAGAGTCAGATGCTTAACCGACTGAGTCCCCCAGGCACCCCTTACCTTCACTCTTCGTAGGCACCCTCCTCTCTGTTGGTTACTATCATTGATTCCATATTAATACATATAATTATATAAAACATTTTCATTTGCTCATATGGTTATTTATGGACACATGAGAATTTGTGTAGTTTTACTGCACATTTCCATGGCATTTGATGCATGGACCGTAACTGATTTAACGAATCCCCAGTAACTGGACATTTGGTTATTTTCTTGTTATTATAAATAATGCTGCACTGGGGCACCTGGGTGGCTTAGTGGGTTAAGCCTCTGCCTTCACTCAGGTCATGATCCCAGGGTCCTGGGATCCAGCCCCACATCAGGCTCTCTGCTCGGCAGGGAACCTGCTTCCCCACCCTCTTCTCTGCCTGCCTCTCTGCCTACTTGTGATCTCTGTCTATCAAATAAGTAAATAAAATCTTTAAAAAAAATAATGCTGCACTGAATATCCTTGCAGTCAAACCTGTATCTTTCCTTAAATTTTGCTTTACGATCATAGTAGCTAATTTCATCTGCTTTACATACTTCTTAAAAACAAGGAAATGATTTCATAAGTAGTTCAAGGCCTGAACAGTTTTCAGAATGTAGAAGAGCAACTGACAAAAATAGAAAACACTAACAATCCTACCGTGTATACCAGCTTCATTATCAGCTACAACAATTCAAGGAAGAGCTGTCCGGTGGCCTAGAGCAACCATCTTCCTGGCGACTTTGGTTTTGTGTAGAAGCTGCTTACCATCAAGTAAACAATGTGGTTTTGAAATAATTTTCAGATGTTTTATTGCTTTTGCTTTAAATCTGTAATGAGCCATTTGAATCCAGAGAGAATACAACTGAATAAGAACTAAAGGAGCTCCTTTACTTTTTACCATTTTTTCACCTGGGTAAGTAGGTACAAACATTTAAACGGGAGAGTAGAGTGCATAGAAGGGCACACTCTGGAGAGACTAATAATGGGAAATCTAGTGAGGGCAAAGAAAGGACTTCAGGAAATTTCTAAAGCAGAGCTAGCTGTTTGATTTGCTAGAACTGTAGGAAACCTAGCTGAAAAGTGGAAATTGGGAAGGAGACTGTAGGTGTCACCATTTATCTCAGTTCTACTTTGTTCCTTCTGCTGGTGTCCTCACTATCAACCAGAATCTAAATCTGCTTTGCAAGGGGCAAATCCTAGGTCAACTATCCACCTCTTACTCCAGGGCTCTCTCCTTTTCCATAGTGGTTCTGTGCACCATAACCCTTACTCACTGATAGGAAATTTCTCTATATCCAGGTAGATCTCCCAGTCATGACCACTACATTGGGTGACTTACAAATTAGTTGTCTGCCTAAAATAATAATAGCTATTATTTTTATGTACCACATGCTGGAATAAGGTCTTTATTTTCATAATTTGATTTTACCCTCCTAATAAACCTTGGTTCAAGCCTGCTTAAACAGTAAGAAATTGTACTGGTTTGTATTTTAAAAAATGCAAAAGCAGTATCGGCTTCAGGCAAGGTTTAATCAGGGTTCTGTTTCCATTCTTCTGCAATGCTACTCAGTTGTATGTCTGCTGTATTCCGAAGCTCAATTCCCTGGTTATATGGAATGGGTGCTGGTGGTGTTGGGGGCTCCTTATATGCTTTTTTGAAACATTGCGGGGTAAGGCTTCAACACATGAGTTCTGTGGGGACACATTTCAGTCCACAGTCTTTCGTATCTCTTTAGCCATCATCCCTGGCCCAATCTTTCGCAAGGAGAATGGGATTCTTATCATTGCCTTAGATGGATCAGCTGAGATAAAAAGAATTTGGGGAAGTCAACCACAAAGTATACGGTAAAGTAGGTACACTTTGCAAATGAGGAAACTGAATCTGAGATATGTTAAGTGAACGGCCAAGTCATGCATATAATGAGTGGGAGAGTCCAGATTTTAAACTTGATTGACTCTAAAGCCCTTGTTCTTTGCAGTCCATGACACTAGTGTCTCTTGCTTGCTTTTCTAATTTGCAGTTTATCTGCTCCTTCTAATTTTAGGCTGTGTCCTCTTTCCATGGCAGTTACCTTGCCCCAGCCTTGCAACCTGAGTGGACAACCCAGGACCCTGATCTCCATGCCCCACCTTGGGCTGCAGGCATGGAGGGTCAGGCCCAAAATGTGAAAGGTTCCCCAGTGTCCTCTGGACTGCTACTTAAAAACTTTTTACAAAGTCCTTACCTTCTGAAGGCGTTTTAAGTGCTCCTTACTTAACTTCTTTGGTGGGATGCCAGCCTTCTACTTTCCTGAAATCTCCATCCACTCTTAGATCTCCTAGTACTTGGTTCACACTGTTCAACCTAACTAGAGGCCTCTGACTGGATTTTGTGACCCTCCTGCTGGGAAAAAATAGAAATGTTGAAGTAAGATAACCATGATACTGTGATTTATAACAGGAAATATAGATTTGGTCTTCATCCTTGCTCCTGTTTCACAGACCTCCAAAAGCTCTTGGTATTTCCTAAGTGGTAGGAACACTGGGAACATCTTTTGTTATACCATTTGGTCTTTTATTCTTCATTCCTGAAATAGCTCGGGAGCCATAAAACTGTAAGGAATGTCTTGTTATTCATAACAAGCCCCTTTCAACCACACAGCTTATGTTATTGAGGTGACATAAATACAGATGTGTTATTCTAGGGATGGGGGCTGGTTGCCAGGGGAACCAACCATGGTTACAGGATGGAACTTTCGGCCCCACCTTCCAGCCTCCAGGAAGGGGAGAGGAGCTGCAGGTTGAATCCGTTGCTGGGGCCAATAATTTAATCAGTCACGCCTATGTGTTGAAGTCTCCATAAAAGCTTAAAAGGACAGGGTTTGGAGAGCCTTCAGGTTGCTGAACACATGAAGGTTTGGGGATAGTGGTGTGTCCAGAGAGAGAAGGGAAGTTCTGCGCCCCTTCCCACATAACTTGCCCCATGCATCTCTTCCATCTGGCTATTCGTGAGTTATATCTTTTTGAAATAAACCAGTCATCTAGCAAATAAATTGTTTTCCTGAGTTCTGTGAGCTGCTCTGGCAAATTAACCAAACCTGAGGAGGGGTTGTGGGAATGTCCAATATGTAGCTGGTCAGTCAGAAGCAAAGGTAGCAAGCTGGACTTGTGATTGGCAAGGGAAGGGGGCTTGGGGGTGGGCAGGCTTGTGGGACTGAGATCTGTTGAAATAAAACTGCTAGGCCCAAGATGGAGCCGCTCCTGCGTGGGGTGCTACATCAGCAAACTAAAACTTGGATAATTTTCGCATCCCTGTAAGTGCTTGCTTATCCAGAATCGCTGTATATCCAGCCAGCCAATTCTCAACTGCCAAGAAATTCTAATTATTTCCTTGTTCTAAATAAGGTCAGACATGTGACCTCAACCAATCAACTTAAGCCAAATACTTTTTCCTGATTCCGATTGACCCGCTAGTGTTATAAGGAAATCCCCGACCTCCTAGCCAATCATACCCTGTTTTCACGTTGCCTTTTCTAACATTTTCTAAAAATCGCTCTCTCCCAAACAGCCCTTGCTTGGGAAGAGTGCTCCACCACTTGGGAGGCACGGGACTCCCCCAACCATGGATTGCTTTCCAGTGCATAAAGGACATCAAACTTGTTACTAAATTGTTTTCTTTTTGTCATTTGACAGCCCTTACTTAACTCGTGGGATCTGATAGTAGCCCAGGTCGATACCATCAGGATGGAGTAAAATTGTGGGACACCCTGGTGGTATCCCAGAATTGGTGGGTATATGGAAAACCCACCACTCTGACCAAAGGTGTCAGAGTGAGGTAGTATTGTCATTGGGTATTGAAAATAGGGGAGACACAGAAGGAGTAGGTTTTGTTTTTTGTTTTGTTTTGTTTTCCTTTGCAGACACACGGGTTCAAGCCTTCTCTTCTATTTCCTGGCTGAGCGACTCAGAACAAGTTGGTTAAACCTGATTCTCAGTTTCCTCCTTTGTAGATTATGGATACTAATACCCATCTCACAAGGTTGTTCTGAGACTTTAGAATCCATATGCAAAAATATCAGACAAGAAATAAGTCCTTAATGAATGGGAAGTCCTACTTCCTTCATGAGTTTTTTTTCATCTCAACCTGAGCTGGTTACTCTCTCAGAACTGTCATAAAAACCACAGCTAACACAACTGGTTTGATTGTTAACAGGGCACTGTGTTGTGATAACTCTTCTGTTGCTGTCTTAGACTTCCACTTAAAATTCATAACTACTTAACTTTCCAATTTGATTATAAGCAACTTGAAGTCTCTGTAAGATGCAGCACAGAGTCTTGCCATAGATTTGGAAAGAATACCCAGTGTAAAACTTTCTCTTCTTCAGGCGTAGTTAACCCTACTTTAATATGCTCAGTAAATACCAGTCATTCTTAGCTATGAGGCTGACAGCAGAAACACGATGTAGAAAAAGTATGTCCCCCCTGCATTTTGAAGGATGGCAGGAGTCATTGTGAATAAGAGCACAGACCCTTATTGCTATTCTGATGTGGATGTGGTTAGTACTGACTCTGAGATTCTCAGTAACCTCAAGGACAGTCTGTTCAAGCCCCCACAGGTGGTCCTGAGCCAGTTTCCATTTCAGACTCCCTTAATCCCAGTTTTTTTTAAAGATAGCTTCTGCCTTGGTTCCTATTGCAAAAGTTGTTTTCCTGGTATCCTTCCAAGAATCCCATGCCAAGAATGACATGATTGTCATTTGTTGTCCCAAGTAGGAACTTCTTGATGATGAAAGGGAATGCTGTTTATATTTACATTAAAAAAATAGGCCTCACGCAGTACTAGTCTAGGCTAACTACCCATCCTTCTATCCTAGTACTGGAGCTTTGCCTTATGTTTGCTTGTTTTTTCCTTGAGGCCCAAGAAGAGCCTGCCACTGAAATCCAGGCTGGTTGGTGAGTAGAGGTCACCACCAAACAACAGATATCCCAGACACAGATTGCCTTACCTGAGGACACTGTCCTTTGCCCTTCTGGCTGGACTCCTGTGGCCAGCTGAGTCAAAATCTCCCACCCCCTTCCCACAGGAGTAGGCTGGGCCACATCCCAAGATTAGCCGGTGTTTGACTCAGAGAAAATAGCCACACTCCCATGCGATGGGGGTGAGCGCTGCTGTTAACCAATTACCTGGTTAAGGTACAAACAGTCCTCATATAAGGGCACAATAGACACGGTGCTTTGCACTTACAGAGCTCTTCCATTACCACGTGTGCCATTATTTACAGTGCTCCCAGCCCTGCACGAAGTAGGTCATTGGGTCAGAATGCTTTTGGGGAGCTCCACCAAACCAGTGTTGCCTTGGCTGTGACTCCCAAGCAACTCCCCACCCACCCCAGCTTTTCTCCTGGGGGTCTCATCATCTCTGCCAAGTCAAGAACTTGGGTTTTAAAAGCTAAGTGAATGGGTGGATATGCACTTTATAGTGATTCTTGTAAAGTCTAAGTATCTTAAATGAAGCGATACACCTTAAATATAATTTTTTTGGTCAATTATACCTAAATAAACCTGAAAACAAACAAACAAACAAACAAAGAACTTGGGTTTTTCTGATTCCTGGTTTTATTTATTTATTTATTTATTTTGGACTCCTAGTTTTAGACACTACTTGACGCCAAAACTTCCCAAGACATTTTTGCCTCTCATTATATTTGCTCCTTGAGGTAAAAGCACTTTCCCTAGAAGGCCATATTAAAATTGCACATTGACTTTAAGGGGAACAATGCCAGGACACAGATGATGCCATTGCTTTTGGGTGATCAGAATACTGACACCTCAAAAGGCAGCATTTTTAAGGTGGGGGGGGTTGGTCCCTAGATATGTTTGCCAAAGGGCTTATCAGTATAGTTTCATCTCCTTGATGGTATTTCTGTTGAATAGGAAGATAAGATCAGAAGACTCCAGTTAAAAGAACTTCCTTGAAGTAAGTTCAGTCCCCTTTTCTTGGTCTGTATCGCTTTTCAGTGATCTTTCTCCTTCTGGAAATTCAAATAAACTCAATTCAATAAGCATTTATAGAGGCCAACTTTGTGTGGTATTTTAATAGGCACTGGTGATACCAAGTAGAATGAGACTTAGTCCTGGTCTTCAGGAAACTCAAAACTTGGGGACACCGGGGTGGCTCGACTGGTTAAGCAGCTGCCTTGGACTCAGGTCATGATCCTAACGTCCTGGGATTGAGTTCCGTATGGGGTTCCTTGCTCAGTGGGAGCCTGCTTCTCCCTCTTCCTGCCGTCCCCCCCCCCCCCTCCCGCTTGTGTGCACGCTCTCTCTGATTTGAAAACAAACAAACAAAAAAAAAAAAAACCCCTAAAAATCTGGTGGACCATCTGAGAGAACTATGTACCCCATAAAAATTATCTGCCCTCATTGTCAAAACTTCAGAGCTCCCACGTTATTTTTTTTTTAAGATTTATTTGAACGAGTATGTGTGAGAGAGACAGAGCACAAGAGTGACAGGCAGAGAAAACCTCAAGCAGAACTCCATGCTGAGCACAGAACCTGACGTGAGGCTCGATCTCACAACCATGAGCTCACAACCTGAGTGGAAACCAAGAGTCCAACGCTTAACCAACTGTGCCATCCAGGTGCCACACCATGTTTTTTATTTCCTTTCCACTAAAAACAATCCACCACCCAAGGCTACCTGCTGAAAAAGAACAGATTATACACGCCTAAGGAAAAATTCCCATTAGGTTGCAAATGCAAGATTTGCAAGAACAGATTTTACACACCTAAGGAAAAATTCCCATTAGGTTGCAAACGCAATCTAATTCTCTATGTCTTTTAGAGATTTTTTTTTGGTTGTTGAGTCTCTGTATAAAGTAGATTAAGTACTAGATTCACATTTATAGTAAATTCTAATGCATACTTCCTTCCCACCTGAAGGAGCCTGAGAAAAAGACAGAGATGGTGGAAAGGAATATCACGGCTATTTCCATAAAGCTGAAAAGCTGCAACCTGCACAGCAGTGTGCTCACTCTGGTTTTCTTCAAAAGACACGTGGGTCTGCATAAGCACCTATGGGCACATTTAGAAGGAACATTAGAAGGAATGTTAGCAAAGGTCTTCTAATTACTAAGTTCCCTGAAAGTAGTACATTCCTTTTCACTAACTTTATTTTTTAATTTTTTAAAAAAGATTTTATTTACTTATTTGCCAGAGAGAGTACACAAGCAGGGGGAGTGGCAGGGAGAGGGAGAAGCAGGCTTCCCACTGAGCAAGGAGCCCGATGTGGGACTCTATCCCAGGACCCTGGGATCATGACCTAAGCTGAAGGCAGATGCTTCACCCACTGAACCACCCACCCCCTTTCACTAGCTTTACACAAAGTTGAAGCTAGACAACCTGATGAAAGGGGTACTATAAGGTTGAAGATGCCTATATATATATATATTTTTTTTTTTTTTTTTTGAAGATGCCTATATATTTTTTAATGAGGCATCTGGGGGCTGCACTCAAGGGAGGGACGGCCCCCCCCGGGAGGATGCTGGGCCAATTTGAACTGAACATTTTGAAAACCAACTTTCTTGCTGCCCTCTAAAATAGGAGCATGGTATATTTACTGAAAGACCCTTTTCTCTTGGGAGTGGAGGGAACTTGATAAAAGACAGTATTATCTACAGGATTACGCAGGTTTGGAAGCTCTCAAGGAAACTAGGATCGCTGATTGTGTCCCCAGGTTTTGTCAACTTAGAAACCTCTGTCTATTGGAGGAGTGACTCACTTTAGGCTGAAAGGCTGTTGCTTTAAAAAGAGACACAATCTGGGACATTATTCACAAATTTAGAGCAAAGTTTAAACCCAGACGGGGATCAGTGCTTGGGTATTCATCAACTTTGCAAATGAAAACAAAATAAGGGGTGTCTGGGTGACTCAGTCGGTTAAGCAGTGGCTGGCTTTGGCTCAGGTCATGATCTGGGAGTCTCATGTCTGGCTTCCTGCTCAGCAGGGAATCTTCTTCTCCCTCTGCCTCTCACCCCTCACCCCACTCGTCCTCTCACTCTCAAATAAATGAAACCTTAAAAGAAAGTAACAAAATAAAATTGAGAACAGTCATAGGTATATTTGCATGTTTGTGAAGATGTACTTTTAATAATGTTGTTGCTAAATTGCCACCGATGACAATTTAGATATAAGTTTTAAACCAACTGCACATTTTCTTCACAACTGTTTTAAGTAAGACTGTACCATTAATTAAAAAAAAAACCTGGTGGGGCGCCTGGGTGGCTCAGTGGGTTAAAGCCGCTGCCTTTGGCTCCGGTCATGATCCCAGGGATCGAGCCCCACATCGGGCTCTCTGCTCTGTGGACAGCCTGCTTCCTCCTCTCTCTGCCTGCCTCTCTGCCTGCTTGTGATCTCCATCTGTCAAGTAAATAAATAAAATCTTTAAAAAAAAAACCAAACCTGGTCACTGTGGTATTGTGATTTATAACAAGAAATATGCATGTGTTCTTTATCCCTCCTGCTTGTGCAGAGTTCCTAAAATGCTTGGGATTTTCTAAGCTAAAAGGGCAATTAAAGTGTCTTTTGTTATGTTAATGAAATGACTTTGGAAAGCACCTGAGGAAGCTAGTTGGTTGCTGAATCCATCATCACTGAGTTCTTCAGTAATGTCAATGTACTGCTAAATCTTTAACCTGTGGGATCTGATGCTATCTCTTTGTAGATATGTCAGAATTGATTGACGTCCAGTTTGGGGTCCCAAGAAATGCTTGATGGTGTGAGGACCCACCCCCTCTGCCAACACTGGAATTAGTATCAGAAGCCATTTAGACACCTTGTAGCCTCTCAAGTATTTACTTGGTTCACTGTCTGGAAAACTAGCATTCTTAGATCCAGAAATCTAAGTTATAAAAATATGAGATCTTCCAGTCCATCCCTGCATCATTTATAGAGTTGATTCATCTACATAACAACTGTTCTTTTATGTTTCCTAAAAAAAATTTATAATAATAGCTTATACTTATCCATATTCTGAGCCATGCACTGTTCTTTACATGTATTATTAACTCACTTAAGAAAGGCTACTCTCCAGGTTAACAATCTTAAGGAGAAAAATAGACCTTTTTCTTTTATAAGCAGTTCATATGTCCGTGAAGATACAGCAGAAATGATTTTTCGTTTTTTGTTTTTGTTTTGTCTTGGTTTTGTGTGTGTGTGTGTGTGTGTGTGTGTGTGTGTGTTTCTCAAGGGGACTGTCATGCTTCCCTTTTCTTGTGTCTCATCTCAGAAGCTTCAGAAAAGGGAATTGATTCCAAGACTCCTAATACTCACTGTATCAAAATCTCTGCCCACAGAGTAGTCCTCCACTTCCGTTTCTTGGTTCTTCTCTGTCACTGTTGCTTCTACTGTTAGGCAAAATGGAAAACCTGCATCATCCTGAGAGAATATATTTGGACCCCTCTTCCTATAGTTTTTTGGAACGCCATTTGTTGGGGGAAGAGGTAGAAAAGAGAACATGTACCCTAGGCAGAGATGGTTTTTGTCAATAAGGTCAATCACTATAGCACATACATATGCCTTCAAGATTTGAACCTAGAGCTATTCTTTCATTTCCCATAGATATCATCACTAGCAGCGGCTTACAAAAGCAAAATTTTTGTGTTTCTTGGTTTTTCAGATTTTCTCATCTCTCATAAACTATGTTTATTTATCCAGCTAGTAGTATATTATGAATTTTGAAAAGGTAATACATGTTTGTGGTAAAAAAAATATTAAACCAGTACCAAAGGGCACACAGTGAAAAATAAGGGTTCCCCCACAGTAACACCCACCAATGGCATACCACTGTGGCCAGTTTATGGGGTATTTTCCAAGCATACTCCATGCACACCAAACATATAGATGTATATATAAATCTCTTTTGTATACAAACAACATTCCATGTCTTCTTTTATTCATTGAATAGATCCTCTTTTTTCACTTCATGGTCAAAAGATGATACTGAGTTCTCTTTGATACTATGCTTATTCTGTTTCCAGGCTTTCTGAATTACATTTCCTTCAAGGTATGCTTCAATATAACCATAATGAAAAGGCTGAGGATTATCTAACTCCACTCTGTTATTTGGATCCATCCCAGGTAGATCTTTGATTCAGTCAGATATTGCACAGCTTACAGGTAGAAGGAAGCAGAAAAGGATACAGAGGAGGAGAAATGACTAAATCACACACCAGTACTCATTAGGGGAGGGGTTTACAGCTGTAGATTGTGACCCACAGGGAGGCTGTGAAATCCATTTACTGGGTTTGAAAGTCCAGGATTCGTTAGAATGCAAAAAAAAAAGCAGCATAGAAAACAGGCACAGCACCTATAAAAGAGCTAAGTATTATCTTACAAAACATTCCTGTCAGCGTTACATTCACAGGCATGTGTATACTGGCTTCCCCACATGAAATCTATCCCCCCGACCTGAAGTCACAGAAAAAAAAAAGTGGAAAAACATTGTAACATTGTCCCCGAGTTTACTCCTTAGGAGAATAAGTCCATTAAATCTTAAGAAAAAGTTTGAAAAAGTCTGAGAACCAGTTTGTTTTCTGGAGATTCAAAACTCATACCAATATAGGAAGTTCTGCAGTGAAGCTCGTTTAGCCAAAGGTTTCCCGAAGACGGGCTGCAGAACTCTTCCTTGTGTTCCAGAGATAGCGTGAACCTCCTCCAACACCAGTGCAGGGAGAAGCGCAATTTCATCTGTGTTGTCATGGCCTCCAGCTTCTACTGGCAAGCTGTCTTCTTTGAGAGTGCTAAGTCCTGTCCCAGATTTTGATCTCCTTCTGTCTAGCCCTGAATACTACAAAGAGGGCTAAGACTGCTTCTCAAGATTCCTCTAATCCGGACACGCTAAGGTAAACAGTCTGGGGCCAGAATGCAAGAACCCAGGGTCTTCCCTTAATAATTCCTTTTGCGGCTCTACTGGTATTTACATAAGGAGTACTGGCTTAAGAGCTGAGTCCTAACATCAAGGAGTGATGCAGTAACAATTAGTATAAGATACTGTCATCCTAGACAAGTTACTTAACTCTTTTATGTCTCCATATCTAAAATAAGGAGGCTGGACACTGATTTTGGAGGTCCCATTTTGCACAAGAGTTTGGGTCTTTATCTGGTTTTTTAAATTTTCACAGTAATCCTGAAACTTCTCTCCAGCCTATCTCCCCTGCCTTCCTTCTTGACTTACTTTTCAAAGTTTAATTGAGAGTCTGCTCTTTGCCAAGCATTGTATCGACTGCTGGAGATACGATGGTGAACAAATAATTTTTACATCCTGTTCCCAGCAATCACCTGCCTGGACAAAATGGTGTTTCTTTAATTCTGTCCAGTCTTGGCCCATGTGAATTTTGAGAAGGATATTCTTGCTCCTGATCCCTCTCATTACTACAGAAAACATTTCTTCATTTTACTGAAACATCTACTCTGCTCAAAAATAAATAAGGAAATCTATGACTATATTTACATTAGAAAATGGATTGTGCCAGTTTTCTACTTGGGATACTTCCCCAATAATACCCCCATGTTCCGTTGGAGAAGGTCCATGATATCTGTAAGTGCTGCCACCATACAGTGGGTGGTTTCAGTTCTTATTATATTCATGCTCTGAATAAGTCCTATCCCGTGGAATTTTGTGCAGGCAAGAATCACTTCTGAGCAGCTGAAAGACTGATTTAAAATTAAGTGAACATGCTTGCCAATGCTAATGTAACCATTCCTTAGAAAGGGTGGAATATCCATGTTAAACCTAAATATCAATATACTGAGAAGGTGGACACAAAACTAAATGTCCCATAAACTTTAACTGTATATTCTGCAAGTTTTCCTTAAAACACATACACACACACACACACACACAGAAAAACAAAATAAGCAACATATGCTGGCTATTCTTTTAACATTCAGAAATACTTTTGGAATGCCTGCAACATACATGACAGTCACTATAAAACCTTATTTTTAGAAAAATTCCTATGTGTTAAATGACATTAAAAAGGTATACTCTTGGGGGGTGCATGGCTGACTCAGAGGAGCATGTGACTCTTGATCTCAGAGTTGTGAGTTTGAGACCCATGTTGGGGGTAGAGATCACTAAAAAATACCCCCAAAGTTTAAAAATAAATACATAAAAAAATAACATATACTCTCCAAAGGATGGAAGATGATCATTGTGTTGTACTTTGTACTGATCAGATCACATCTGGAATGCTGTTCAATTCTTTTTTTGCTGCTCAATCCTAACACAGCATTTTTAGAGCAATACAGGCAAATGAAAGTGTTCTCAGAAAAGCAGGGGGAAATGGAAAAGAAACTTAAAACCATACCTAAATGGGACCGTTAAAGAGGTGTATATTTTAGTCTAGAGAAGAGCAGATTATAAGGGCACACAGTAGCTAGCTGGCTCTCTCTGCATTTGTGAAAGGAGATAGTATTTTTGCTATATATTGCTCTGGAAACCAAAATCCAGACAAAAGGTAGAAGTCATGAGGAGGCATGTTTCAGCTCAAGCTCAAATGTGGATTAGACCTTCGCTTTGGTACT